>RJVU01042606.1:0-19676 GCA_003731715.1 Anabarilius grahami | reverse complement strand
TAATACTGTGTTTGACCCCCTTTCGCCTTCAGAACTGCCTTAATTCTACGTGGCATTGATTCAACAAGGTGCTGAAAGCATTCTTTAGAAATGTTGGCCCATATTGATAGGATAGCATCTTGCAGTTGATGGAGATTTGTGGGATGCACATCCAGGGAATGAAGCTCCCGTTCCACCACATCTCAAAGATGCTCTATTGGGTTGAGATCTGGTGACTGTGGGGGCCATTTTAGTACAGTGAACTCATTGTCATGGTCAAGAAACCAATTTGAAATGATTCGAGCTTTGTGACATGGTGCATTATCCTGCTGGAAGTAGCCATCAGAGGATGGGTACATGGTGGTCATAAAGGGATGGACATGGTCAGAAACAATGCTCAGGTAGGCCGTGGCATTTAAACGATGCCCAATTGGCACTAAGGGGCTTAAAGTGTGCCAAGAAAACATCCCCCACACCATTACACCACCACCACCAGCCTGAACAGTGGTAACGAGGCATGATGGATCCATGTTCTCATTCTGTTTACGCCAAATTCTGACTCTACCATCTGAACGTCTCAACAGAAATCGAGACTCATCAGACCAGGCAACATTTTTCCAGTCTTCAACTGTCCAATTTTGGTGAGCTCGTGCAAATTGTAGCCTCTTTTTCCTATTTGTAGTGGAGATGAGTGGTACCCGGTGGGGTCTTCTGCTGTTGTAGCCCATCCGCCTCTAGGTTGTGCGTGTTGTGGCTTCACAAATGCTTTGCTGCATACCTCGGTTGTAAAGAGTGGTTATTTCAGTCAAAGTTGCTCTTCTATCAGCTTGAATCAGTCGGCCCATTCTCCTCTGACCTCTAGCATCAACAAGGCATTTTCGCCCACAGGACTGCCGCATACTGGATGTTTTTTCCTTTTCACACCATTCTTTGTAAACCCTGGAAATGGTTGTGCGTGAAAATCCCAGTAACTGAGCAGATTGTGAAATACTCAGACCGGCCAGTCTGGCACCAACAACCATGCTACGCTGAAAATTGCTTAAATCACCTTTTTTCCCATTCTGACATTCAGTTTGGAGTTCAGGAGATTGTCTTGACCAGGACCACACCCCTAAATGCATTGAAGCAACTGCCATGTTATTGGTTGATTAGATAATTGCATTAATGAGAAATTGAACAGGTGTTCCTAATAATCCTTTAGGTGAGTGTATATATATGTGTTAACAACATTTTAAAGACTGAGGACTTTGCCTCCTCATTTAAGAACACCACTGCACGGCACTGGTGTAGTGTTTCCATGTTCTTGATGTTTATTAAAAAGTCTCTTTAATTGTCATTCTGCATCACGCATCTCATTTGTGGATTACTAAAGGATTTAAAACAGCAAAAGGGGGAAAATGTATATACCTGATGTTTGCCTGCTCCTCCTCGATCAGGGGGATTACTGATCGAGGAGGACCACACAAGAGATTTTCAAGATTCTGTCACACCAGCCTCAACAAGCAGTCCAAGGCACACCAGCCTGTAGAAGGCAACGCCAGCCCATGTCAGACCCAGAGCCCAGCCAGCCTTCATCCTTGCCCGCAGCTGAACAGAAGCCAGAGCACACCACAGACTCAGAGTTCGAGCCCGCCACGAAGCGAGAGCCAAAGCATTTACCAAAGGCCAATTTCGTCCCAGAGCCTGAGCACATTGCGGAGTCTGACCAGGTGCATGAGCTGGCAAGAACGTCTGTCACTGAGGGAATATTATTGGAGTTCGAGGGCATGGATTGGACCCCCGCCAACACTCCCATCGCTGAAGTGCCTACAATAAACTGGGTCTCCACAGAATAAATTGATGAGCTGGATTATGCCATGTTGATAGACTCCCAGTCTCCACTAATCTCATCTAGTCCCAAGTCGTCTTCATCGTCACTGGTTCAGCCCAGTTCCAAGTTGTTGTCCTCAACACTGGTTTAGTCCAGTCCCAAGTTGTCTTCATCTCTGCTGGTTTAGCCCAGTCCCAAGTTGTCTTCCTCGCCACTGGTTCAATCAAACTCCAAGTCGTCTTCCTCGCCGCTGGGTTATTCCAGTTCCAAATCATCTTCCTCGCCGTTGTTCCAGCCCAGTTCCAAGTAGTCTTCATCTCTCCTGGTTCAGCCTAGTCCCAAGTCATCTTCATCCAGGTCTGCAAAGCCCACGTCTCCAACTTGGTCACACATGCTTGGCCCTCCAGGCCTTCAGTGTCTTCCTGGGTCTTTGTCTCTGGTTTTCCCTTTTCCTGTTTGCTTGAGATCTCGTTTCTAGTTTTTTACCATGGTTTCTAATTAGTTTCGCACCTATTCCTGTTCTGTTAACAGTTGTCAGTCAATATGTGTAGAGTTGAATAGTGGCGGATCTAGGCCGTGGAGCAGTGGCAGACCTGAGTCTTGGAGCAGTAGCGGACCTGGATCCGTAGACCACCAAGGCAGAACAGAAAATGCAGTGGGGCAGACACAAATCAGGAGGCCATGGCAGAGCAAAGACATGGAGTGCCTGCTTGGCAGAGCAGACATGGACGGACTCCATGGGGGCACTGTGACGATCCTAGCACTGTCGTTTGGGAAACGTGCAGTGGTGTAAAGTAACGAATTACAAATACTCTCGTTACTGTAATTGAGTAGTTTTTCTCAGGAATTGTACTTTATTAAGTAGTTTAAAAACAGTGTACTTTTACTTGTACTTGAGTACATTTTTAGTGCTGTATCTGTACTTTTACTCAACCAGCAGTCGCTACATTATGTTTATTTTTTCCTGTCAATGATGATTGGCTAAGGAGAATAATCAGTCCAGTGATTCCCGTCCAATCAAATCGCGCATAGAAAACTTGCATCAGACAGAATTCAAAACACCTGGCGCCAATTTAGTTTAATCATGGAGGAGGAGGAGGAAGGAAGTGTGGTGGATGCTTCAACATGCAATAGCTCAAATACAGCACTCCTTGGCCGTACCTGAAGGAGCTTTTTACAGTGAAGGCGAAGAAGGGCAATTGGGTAGTTATGTCATGCCTACTTTGCTTGCCCAGACCGGTTGAAATATCAGCATTCAAGAGTTCTTCCTCTAATTTAAAAAGCACATCGAGGTCAGTTTTTATTATCTGCTAAGTATCATATCTTAAATATTTATGTTAAATGGTATAATAAACATCACAAATATATTGTGGGAGGCATAAATAAAAGTGTGTTAGAGGTTTTATGAGCCAATGTGAATTAGGGACGCACCGAATGTTTCAGGCAACTGAAATTATTCGGCCAAAAACAATTAGCAATTAGCAACCAGCTTAGAGTGAGAGGCACGTTCGCTTTACTAATGCAGAAGTATGGAAGTGTCCGAGAAGACGCAAAAATCATCACAAGCAACGACTGCTTAAGACTGTATCTCGTCAGTCGTCGTCATTGATGAGAAGAGGGAGCGGGGTTGTTGCTGGTTATTCTGTATGTATAATGACTGAAATCGCAAAATGGCCTTTAAACAGTTACTAAATACACTGCAGAATGTTACATTTTCTAATACATGCGCAATTTGAATGTATTTTGTATTTTGCTGCACGAACTCGAGGCGCCAGCTGCTGGACACCCTTAGCTTGTTAGCAGGGTTCAAAGTGCACTAAGCATTAACCTATCGTTAGTTCCCTTTCGTGGGAACTATAGACGCTACGTCGTTGACGTGATGGGAATCCTCTGTATTTTGTGTTCGTGAAGCACCACTGTATCCAACCAATGAGAGAGAGAACGTGACGTCATCGGCGGGGCGACGTCGCGGACTATAAAGCACGCCCAAAAACAGAGAACGCTAGCTTTTGTTGTCTTCAGTAAGCGCTACATGTATCTTGTCTGTTCTATTTATTGTTGTATTGTCTGAACANCGAACGCCACCTTGGACTCCTCCTGCTCGAACGTGCGAGGCTGCAGTGAAAAATGTAAAGAACACTTATTCAAAAAAGCTCTGCAAAACTCTGGCTCACCGGCGTAACTCTGGGGCACAGGAAGGCGGGGCTCCGGCAGATCGCGTCGCTCCAGTGATGCGGGGGAGACGGGCGGTGTGGGTGGCGCAGTGGGAGCTTGAAGCTGTTGAAGTTGCTGGGAGAGACCGGACACCTGTGTTACCAGCGCTTGGACAGCGCGTCCGGTGGCATTGATGCTCTCCTGCTGCTGGTCAATGCGGGAGATGCTGTGGTTGATGAACTCCGTTAAAGCTGTTGAACTTGCTGCGTCCATGATTGGTCAGATCGTTCTGTCACGGAATGAAGGCAGGATGCAAATGCAAGTTAATCTCTTTATTAGAGCTTCACACACAAGAATGTCAGAACAGACACATGAGAACATAAACAGTCAGCAGGAGAGTGGTAACACAGGGACTTCGATGGACGGTGGTGATCCGTGGAGATGGGTGATCGACGAGTGGTGTCCGTGAGTCCGTGAGTGAAATCCAGAGAGTAATCCAACAAGGAACACGAGAACCAGGAAACAGCGACTAGAATCCAATCCAGGGAACACACAAACACGAGAACACGAGACACAAACAACCGGACTCCACACAACGATCTGACAAACAAGAGACGAAAGACAAGGCGTTAAATAGGCCGATGGTAAGTGCCCACAGCTGCCGCTGATCAACAATCAGCGGCGACGCCCACACAAAACAATCAGGTGACACACCCACACCATCACACAGACACCAGGATGAAACAACGGATTCATGAACCGTGACAGTTACATGGTTCACGATACATTAACATACACAAAATAAATAAATAAATAGTTCTGTGAAGTATTTATGTTCAGTGTCGTTTCATAATTTTGTAATTGGGCAATGCTTTTGTTGAACATACGAGAAAAAACAAAGTTCTTTAAACCGGATAATAAAGTGAAAGTGATTAAGGTGGACTGGACAGAGAGAAGTGGAAGTGCTTGTGAAACATGAGAGGGAAAAAACACATTGTTCCACCAAAAGTGAACCTCTTCTCGAAACACTGCACTCAAACGAGGCTTTGAACATCACCGGTGACGTCATTTCACTAAAACAATACAAGCGTCGATACGGAGCTCCGGCGGGAAGAACGTCTCGGGTTACAAATGTAACCCTTGTTCCCTGAGTAAGGGAACGAGACGCTACGTCGAATGACGTGATGGGTTCCCATCACGTCATTCGACGTAGCGTCGATAGTTCCCACGAAAGGGAACCTGATGTTCTCGACACAAGCTTCGAAGCCTCAGTATCAGGAGTAACATCACTAGAATAAAGCTGCACTTGTGTTCAGTCAACTTGCCTTCGGTGGATCTTATTACAGGCAGATTCTGATCACAGATTTTAAAATGCATTTGTTCAAAAGTTACAGTTTATGCTGCACCAAAATTAGACATTTTACATTTTGTGAAATACAAACATTAAACTGAAAGCAGTTCTGATGTCACAAACATTGCTACACACCAGCAATCAGTAAACATGATCACATTCAGCAATCATGTTCACAAAGAGCATCAATATACACACTTATATTTAATTTACAGAATTAATGTGTGAAAGTTAAAGACTTCTCTGTGTTTATAGTGCAGCTGATTCAATCTATCACTTATTTGAAGAGTTTAAGCTCTGGAAGAAAATCATTGTTCTCCCTCTACAGCAACTGAAATAATTAAATGATTAATTAAATATTTAAAGCTTGATGTCACATTTAAATTGTGTGTTTTTAATTTCCTGTTTAATTGTATTTCTTTACATTGTTGTGGCTGAGAAAAAACTGCTCTGACTCAAATACGTGAGGAAATATTATCAGCTTCAGTAACATTACAATTAAAAGTAATGCAATATTTTAAATAAATGAACAATACTCACATCAGTGTGTTGAGTCGACAGTGTTTATCCTGCAGTAGAGCAGCGATCTGATTCACTCGTGTGTCTCCTAGTTCATGATAAATCAGTTTCAGCTCTCTCTGGAGTAACGGGTTTTTACCCACAACTCTCTCCACATACTGACAGGCTTCATCTGCAGCAGCACTCAAAAACCTGCAGAAGAGTCCATTCAGTTCTCAACTAAATGTCTGTTGCACAACAAACATGATTGATGAGATAAAAAACTTAATTATTGTAATAAAGACAAGCTCTAGTTAGTTATTTAAATGTAAAACTTTTCTTTGAACTTTTGAATAAACAAATAAATATATAAATACTTGAAAACAAAGTCTAATAGAGTTATTTAAAAGAAACTAGAGTGACTCTCAGTCCTAAAGCAAACTCATAAGAACAGAAACGTCCCACAGAGCAGAAGGGCAAAAGCTCACTAGATCATGATTTTCAGTATGAATACAGAGTGTGAAATTAAGGCCTCAAGATCTTTCTGGCTTTTAAGCAGGAGGAGTGAGAAACACCAGCAGAGAAAACTGGCTTGTGAAACTGCATGTTTGTGAACATCTGGAGACTCATAGACCTGCTGTAGAGATACAGTGAATCTGGACTTGATGGAAACAATTTGACTGAATGATTATCTAGAATTTTTAATGTGAAGTGTGCACAAAAACAAAATTGTGCATGTTAATTGTTAAGGTATACCATACTCCAGAATAACACATATACTGACCCATAATGTCTATTTGACCTGTAGCTTGAACCACAACTAAACTGTGTTGACGGTTATCATCATCATGTCAGAACCTGCAGAATCTGATCTGATCTTGATCATTTTGATACAACAAATTGTCCAGCTTATTGTATAACTAAAATAATATATTTGTTATGAATATTTAACCTGCATATAACTAATTTTGTTAATTATTTAATCCCGTCTCACCTCAGTGTCTTCAGTTGACAGTTTGGATCCTGTAGTAAATCACTGAGCTCCTTCACTCCTGATTGTCCAGGATCATTTCCTGTGAGATCCAACTCTATCAGGTGTGAAGGGTTTGATCTCAGAGCTGAAGCCAGAGCTTTATAACCTTCTTCTGTCACACTGCAGTTAGAGAGTCTAGAACAGGAAAGAAAACATTCAGATGATTAATCAGTTAAACCTGAACAATATAAATCCCCAAAGTGAATTTTATTTTGTTCTTTGTACAAATGTATTGAAAGTTAGCTGCAAAAACTGACAACTGAATATGGAGGCAAACAAAAGACACAGAGAACTTTACAGTTTTTCTCAGTCGCTTTGGCACATTTCTCAGATCAGAACTGAAATTTTCAAAACTACTTGTTCAACCTCCACATCATCTAGTCACTTGTACACATCATAAAAGCAGTTTCTCATTCTTTTTGTACAAATTGCAAATGCTTTGGTACATTCATGCAACTGATTATTTACAATTCTCTGCTATTTCCTACATTATCAATTGCTAATGTCATGTTGCTCAAAATGTATTATATGGTTCTCTGTTGAATAATCGCACCCCTCAAAACATCTGGTCATTAGTTCATCACACAAGTCATAAAATGCAAAATGGTTGACCTAGTTACCACAATGTATCAAGTTTATTATTAGACTTTTGTAAATGTGTCCTGAATTGATGAATTTTGCAGGTGAATCCTGAATTTCACTAATGTATTCAGGGGAATGTAAAGCATTAGATCAACCAATGACCGAACCAGTTCTCTAAAGCAGCTAAAAGATACATGTCATGAATCTTCAATTGGAAAGCATATATAGACAGAGCACAACACAAGAGTTACAATTTCTGATAATGGAAGAACATCATGGAAACAAACAGGGTCAACAGCTGGAAAGAAGAAGAGGAGTAAGGATGTGTTGTAGAAATGTAGGGAGGCAAAATAGAGGAAGAGGTAGATAAGGCAAAGGGCGTAGGCACGTTTCTAGTGAAATAAGGACCACTATTGTAAACAATGTTCTCAATAATGATCTTATACAATGGCTTATGAAGGTCTAAAGGTGCAGCTGAACGTTTGGAGAAAAACCTTTTCCTCAATCATTCAAGCATTTCATAGACATATCAGGTATGTATTTCAGCAATGTTCACTGGACACTAATGTGGTATGCATGCTATAATCTTAATATTACAGTAGCATTTTTACACTCACAGTAGCATATTACACTTGCTTTACATGTACAGTATAGTAGGCTAAATGAACTTTATACAGATACATACTATACACATGAATACATATATAGTGTATGTATATAGTCTTGTCTTTTTTATTACAAGGACATTTTACAGTGATTTATTGCCAGACCAACAGTAAATACAAAACTGTGAATCCTGTCCAGTCTTTTGCAATCAATCTCCCATATACAGTAATGTGTCCATTTGTACTGTTAAAATTGATATATGTCATACAGACAAAGTGCAGTCTTGTGCAGTTTCAATCACTGTCATAAGAACTGTAGCCATAGTTTACATCTAAAATATTCATCACTGTTATATTGACAACATGGATAAGCATTTTGACTATCTTGTTCAAGAACAATGACGCAAGGACTTGTCATTCTGACAGCAGTGATATGTTCATTGACATAAATACTTGCTTTTGAAAGATGAACTAAGGATTTTGAGCAAGTTACAGGCTTTTGTAGGTTATCCAATTTGTTGTGCTGTTTGTACAAATTGTTTCTAGAAATGAACATACTGTTTTGCAAATTGTAAGGATGATTCGAGAAATGTGCCAAAGCAACTGAGAAAAACTGTAATATGTTAAATTCAACATCACTTTCAATGTTTCAATTATCTAAAACTGTACAGCTGTGAAAGTCTTTGATCTGAATGAATCACAACATGAGAAAAATGAGAAAATTTAAGTTTGGGAATGACCTAATTAAAGTCCAGACTTCAACTCAGGCTAATTGTGAGATATTGAGTATAAAGTGTTTTAGTTTAAACTGTTAAAGTGATTTTAATCATTTTGATTCTTGTATGTGAAGAATGTTACTGACCTCAATCTCTCCAGTTTACAGTGTGAATCCTTCAGTACATCACATAAGTGCTTCACTCCTGAGTCTCCTAGTTCATTCCCGCTCAGGTTCAGCTCTCTCAGGTGTGACAGGTTTGATTTCAGAGCTGAAGTCAGGATGCCACACTGTTTCTCTGTAATTCTGCATTCACAAAGACTGAAGACAGAAAGAGAAAAGACAATGACTCAGATCTATGATGATCAACTAACATGTTTATCTTCATCCAACAGACTTTTGCTGACAAATAAACAGGGATATCCAGGTGCAGGTAACATGGAGAAAGACGACACATTAGCTATGTTTCCATCACCCTGTTTTTATGCACATTTTGAAGTACAGCATCAGAAACAAGTGATGGAAACACCAAATATTGGAAAAAAAGAGTCACAAAAAAGTTGTTATGCTCGCTTGAGGAGGTTTATGGCTTGAGCTAAAAAGAGTTAATGAGAATAATGGGAGATGGAAATACATTTGCCGAATAAATTCTGACATAGCTGATTAGTCACGTGGGTTTAAAGGGTTAGTTCACCCAAAAATTGAAAATAATGTCATTAATTACTCACCCGTAAGACCTTCATTAATCTTCGGAACACAAATTAAGATATTTTAGTTGAAATCCGATGGCTCAGTGAGGCCTGCATAGCCAGCAATGACATTTCCTCCCTCAAGATCCATTAATGTACTAAAAACATATTTAAATCAGTTCATGTGAGTACAGTGGTTCAATATTAATATTATAAAGCGACAAGAGTATTTTTGGTGTGCCAAAAAAACAAAATAACAACTTATTTAGTGATAGCCGATTTCAAAACACTGCTTCATGAAGCTTCGGAGCGTTATGAAGCTTTTGTGTCGAATCAGCGGTTCGGAGCGCCAAAGTCACGTGATTTCAGCAGTTTGCAGTCGCGCTTCCGGTTCCGGAGAGGACGCTGGCGGGCATTTGGCTGCCGCTTCTCCTGCCGTATTTTAGTTGTTTATTATTTTATTTTAATAAAATTTTAAACTATTCTGAATCATTTTAAACTCTTTTGAGTCTTAACTTGCTGCTGGACTTCCACATACTTACCTTGTTTGAGCCAGCGTTTTAAAGTGTTCCCCCCGGTCTGTCTGCTGCTGGTCTCATCTGTTTGCCGTGATTCACCTGCGCTGTCTCTGCCTGTTGCTGCTGTCTCCGTGTGAGATCAAAGGGGTCCCTGGAGTTGAGTCAAGTTCTCCGTGTGCAATGGCTGTATAACAACTCTCGGATGTCATCATGCGACTTCATATGATCACCTGGATTATTGCCGTTTTGATTTTATCAGGAACCAGTGTTAAGCAGTGGACTGAACTTCTGGACTTCACCATGCTGAGGTACTCTTTTTCTGAACTCTTATCCCTGGGACACCATGGCCGTCCAAATATCAGCGTCATACAAACTTTGCGTTCCATGCAGCTCCTCCGCCGGCCTAGTTATAATCATAGAGGCTCTCGTCAGAGTCGGTGCTGGAGTCACTGCACTTTGGTCGAACCGCAGACGCTCGCTGCGTCTTACTTCTGGTTGCCGTGGAATCGGCTATGGTAACCTACGCTATCCTGAGGTTCTCTCTCAAAAACCCGCGGCGAATGCGACTTGCTCACTTCAACACGAGGTCAATAAACAATAAAACAGAACTTATCACTGACACTGTCCTTGACAGGAAAATTGATATTCTTTGTCTTTGTGAAACTTGGCACAAAGACAATAACTATCTTAATTTGAACACGTGTGCCCCATCTGGATATAAATATATTGATGTGCCTCGAGCCTCCGGTAAGGGTGGTGGCTTGGCTGCAATATTTGTATCAAATGTATCAATCGATGTTATTGATGCTCTTACTGTTTCATCATTTGAATGTCTGGTTTTTAAAGTCAATGGTATTTCACCTGTTCTTGTGCTGCTCATTTATCGTCCACCAAAACCTAATCCTTTATTTTTTTCTGAGTTTACTGAGTTGCTGACACTTCTTAGTCCGCTCTGTCCGTCTATGGTCTTGACTGGTGATGTCAATTTCCATATTGATAATCCAAATTGTGTCAAAACTGCTACCTTTTTGGACATTTTGGATGGTTTTGACTTTAAACAGCATGTTACTTTTCCGACCCATAGGCTGGGCCATATATTGGATGTGGTATGTTCTGCTGGTGTTGGTATCCAATTTTTGGATAGTATTGACATGAGTATAAGTGACCATAGACTTATTACTTTTGACATAAATGTTATGTCTTCACGATTCAATTCTGAGCGCACTATCAAATTTCGTAACATCAAGCACATGGACTTCACTCTTTTTTCGACTTCTGTCTCTGGGCTTCCCACTACTAACTCCGTTGAGCACTATAATTCCATGCTATCTTCACTTCTGGATGAGTTTGCACCTGTGCGAGAACAGGTTGTTACTTTTAGGAAACCCTGTCCATGGTTTACCCCATATTTACGTTTAATGAAAGCTGCTGGAAGGCAATTAGAACGGCAATACAAAAAATCTGGCCTGATGGTACATAGGCTTCTTTACACTGAACAACAGTCTGCTTACCATTCTGCTTTGAATACTGCATGTAAGAACTATTATTCAAGCATCATTGGTAACGCTGCAACAAACTCTAAATCGCTGTTTAAGACTGTTGATAACCTTCTCAAACCAACTAAGGCCGTTGTTCATTCCTCTGTTGACCAGTGTAATAAGTTTCTTCATTATTCACTGGTAAGATTGAGGGTATATATAGCTCTTTAAACACCATCACTCTTCTTGAGCTAGTTGATATCCAGCCTTCAAATTCTCCAACCACTACCTTTTCGAACTTTGAAACAGTCGGAGATGATTTTATTATAAGTACAGTGAAGTCCATGAATTCTACTACCAGTATTTTAGATCCGGTTCCCTGCTCAGTTATTATGAACTGCCTTGCATCAATCTGCCCTTTTATGACTTCAATTGTGAACTTGTCATTGACTTCTGGAATTGTTCCTCCAGAACTAAAAATAGCTGCCATTACACCAGTCCCAAAGAAGACTGGCTGTGATGTTTCTGATTTGTCTAATTACAGGCCTATTTCTAACCTCCCATTCTTGGCTAAAGTTCTTGAGCGTGTTGTGGCTATTCAGTTAAATAATCAACTATCACTGAACAGTCTCTTTGAACCTTTTCAATCTGGGCTCAGAAGAGGGCATAGTACTGAAACCGCTTTAATTAGGGTCGTAAATGATCTTCTTATTGCGGCAGATTCCGGTGCATGCAGTATTTTGGTCTTATTAGACCTCAGTGCTGCTTTTGACACTATATGTCACTCTCTTCTGCTTGACAGGCTGGAAAATTGGTTGTGTCTTTCTGGAGCTGTCCTCAATTGGTTTAGGTCTTATATAACGAATCGCGCCCAGTTAGTTGGCTTGGGTAACTATAAATCGGATACCGTGCCTGTTCGACAGGGAGTTCCTCAGGGTTCAGTACTGGGTCCAATTTTATTTAACATTTATATGCTTCCGCTTGGGCAGATCATCAGGAAATATGGTCTTGGGTATTATTGCTATGCGGATGATACGCAGATTTACATCACCAATAGTCCTGATGTCCTTTGCTCATTAATAGCTTTGCGTGGTTGTTTAGCAGAGATCAGTATCTGGATGCAGAATAACTTCCTGAAGCTGAACGGAACAAAACTGAATTGATGCAGATTGGTACAGTGGCGGCTACTCGTAAGGCCGAGCAGATCAGTTTGATTGTTGATTCCAGCACGATAATCCCCACTTCACAGGTGCAAAATCTTGGTGTCATTTTTTATCCACAATTAACATTTGAAGCACACATAAAACACATCTCTAAAACTGCATTTTTCCACCTGAGAAACATAGCTCGACTTAGACCTTTTCTCTCTTTTGCAGACACAGAAAGGCTTATACATGCCTTCATAACAACTAGGTTAGATTACTGTAATGCCTTGTTCTCTGGCCTTCCAGCTAAATCGCTGAGCAAGCTTCAGTATACAAAATTCTGCCGCTCACGTGCTCACTTGTAATTCCCCTCGTGAACACATTACACCGGTTCTTTCACAATTACATTGGCTTCCCATAAATGCGAGAATTGATTTTAAAATTCTTATTTTAACATACAAGGCACTTCATGGGACTGCACCTGAGTATCTTTGTGATCTCATCAGTCCTTATACTCCATCACACTCTCTTTGCTCTGCTAACTCTCTTTCACTTCACCAGCCTTCATGTAAGCTAAAGACCATGGGGGAAAGAGCCTTTTCATACAAAGCCCCTAAGCTATAGAATGTGCTTCCTCTGTCCGTCAGAAGTGCACCAACGTTGAGTCATTTTAAAAAGATGATTAAGACACATTTATTTAAGACTGTCTTTCTCTAATGAATTGTTGTTTTGCTTTTGTTGTCTTTGCTTTATTTTATTACTGTAGCGCTTTGGGTTTCAGAAAAGCGCATTATAAATAAAATGTATTATTATTATTATTATTTGGTGGTTTGGCACGCGATCCGAATCATGATTCGACTCAAAGGATTCATAACGCTCCGAAGCTTCCTGAAGCAGTGTTTTGAAATCGGCCATCACTATATAAGTCATTATTTAGTTTTTTTGGCACACCGAAAATATTCTCGTCGCTTTATAATATTATTATTGAACCACTGTACTCACATGAACTGATTTAAATATGTTTTTAGTACATTAATGGATCTTGAGAGAGGAAATGTCATTGCTGGCTATGCAGACCTCACTGAGCCATCGGATTTCAACAAAAATATCTTAATTTGTGTTCCGAAGATCAACGAAGGTCTTACGGGTGTGAAACCACATGAGGGTGAGTAATTAATGACATTATTTTCATTTTTGGTTGAACTAACCCTTTAATGTTCGCTGTTTCCACTGATGGTGTTCTAACAGACTTTATGTTTGATTCTGTTCTGATAAATTAAAGGGTTAGTTTCACAAAAATGAAAATTCTGTCATTAATTACTCCGATTTTGCCCGATACCGGCTGATACTGATCCGATACTAAAATAATAATAAAAAAATAAAAAAATTTAAAAAACAGTGCTGAATTACCCAATAAACTGTATACCTCACTATGTGGAAGAGACTGGGATCATTCTTTTGTGAAAGGTATCACGCTTGACAAACATTATTTTCCTAACTTTGTAACAGGGCTCTTTGCTCTGGCCAGCATAGCACAAATCGCTTTGTTTCTGAACAGATATATACACTAGATCAGTGGTTCTCAAACCTGTCCTGGGGACACCCCCAACACTACACATTTTTTAATGTCTCTTTCATAAGACACACCGAATTCAACTCTTGCAGTCTCTACTAATTAGCTGATGACTTAATTCAGGTGTGTTAGATGAGGGAGACCTGCAAAATGTGCAGTGGTGAGGGGTCCCCAGGACAGGTTTGAGAACCACTGCACTAGATGTCGCCTTGGCTACGGCAGTTCATTGGAACGAATGCGTCAATAGAGCTGCATCTTGGGACAGGGGAGCCCCTCCTCTTTAATGCATCAGCGTCAATCTAGGCAAAGGTCTAACGGAAATAAAATCACCATAAATCGTAATGAATGCAAATTGCTCGTTTTTTTTTTTTTTTGGTTCGTTCCAACGGTCAGACATGTATTTATCATTGAGTCCAGAGAAAAATTAAGGTTTTGATATTAAGATAATCTACTTTTTAAAAATATAATGCATAGTGCAGAATAGCACATATACTGACCCATAATGTCTATTTGACCTGTAGCTTGAACCACAACTAAACTGTGTTGACGGTCATCATCATCATGTCAGAACCTGCAGCATCTGATCTGATCTTGATCATTTTGATGCAACAAATTGTCCTGCTTATTGTATGACTAAAATGTTATGACTATTTAGCCTGCATATTTTGTTAATTTTGTTAATTATTTTATCCCGTCTCACCTCAGTGTCTTCAGTTGACAGTTTGGATCCTGTAGTAAATCACTGATCTCCTTCACTCCTGATTGTCCAGGATCATTTCCTGTGAGATCCAGCTCTTTCAGGTGTGAAGGGTTTGATCTCAGAGCTGAAGCCAGAGCTTTATAACCTTCTTCTGTTACACTGCAGTTACAGAGTCTAGAACAGGAATGAAAACATTCAGATGATTAATCAGTTAAACCTGAACAATATAAATCCTCAGAGAGAATTTTATTTTGTTCTTTGTGCAAATGTATTGAAAGTTAGTTGCAAAAACTGTCAACTGAATATGGAGACAAACAAGAGGATAAAGAATGAAAGATAATCTCTGTGTATCTTGATGAATTACAGCACAGCCACAGAAGTACACAATAATGTAAGAATGTTTTTCCTTTAATTTTACCTAGCCAAGCTTCATATAAAAGTTTCTTCTTACAGTAAATGCGCACACATGCACACACTCAAACTGCCAAAGCTCAAAGACACCATCTTGTGCACTGAGCCCATTGTGCTTTTTAAACATTGGACTTTTATTACCAAAATAAATAATACGGATGATATTGTATACCCACATTGTAACAAATAAATAAAAGATATTTGGGTTTTTAAACGAATGCTTAGTTCACAGTTAATTATTATTTTTTAATGAAAAACACAGCAACAATAAAACAAAGACAAACTCACTTATATTAAAGTGCCCCTATTATGACATTTGAAAGGTTACTATTTTTGTTTTGGAAGTCCACAACAACAGGTTTAAAAGCATGCAACGTCAAAAAACACTTTAATTGTCTTATAATATGCATTTATTTTTACCTTATTTGCTCAACAACTCCTAAATGATTCATTTTGCCGAACCCCTTGTTTGCGTGATGCTAATCTGCGGTGATTGGTCAGATGACTTCTGCCGGTTAACATGGAGTACAGTATATAGTGCTTATATCATTTACATTATATTATTATAATAATGATGGTGCTCCACTCTGTTCTAAAAATAAAGACTCAGAGTGGAATTAAGTTGTTTTGTGTTTATGTTAGTGAACCTAGCCCACAGCTCGGTGGTAAACACACAAACAGTCATGGTATATGCATTAATGCAACGCAAGAAATGTATTGATAAAGCTCTGCAGTTGTACACAAATGTATTACTCTATTTTTTATCATAACTCCAAGTAATAACAACAAAAAAACATTTGACACATTTCTAGACAATTGCGAGCGAACACATATTGCGGAGACCTACAGTTCAAGCTGCACGGAGCGAAAACACAACACACAACTAGGATAAATACGTATTGTACATGCTACAGAGAATGAGGTCACTCTGGCTTGGAATTTGGACGCGGAGACGTCACTGACATGTTCGGACTGAACCGTAGTTAGGTTTCAGTCCAGTAACGTTACTCTACTTAGGCCATAGAACTGAAACTCAGAACTGTGTGGATGTAAGACACTGGATTTTAGTCCTTGCTAATTGCATATTTGTCTAGAAGATTTTTCTTTATTTTTTTACTTAGAGGACATACAGACTTGTGCAGTTTCAGTTGGATTGCACATCAGAACAGGTGAGTCTTTTTGTTTGGGAGCAGTTTTATATTTTAAACTTACATTCTTTCCTACAAAACAGTCAGTCTGTCAAACGTGGCAACATTTATTAATCATACTTACAGGTTGTGATTCAGATGAGGAAAAGAGCTGGTCCAAATAAACTGGGTACTGACCCATCCTTCAATAACCAGCCTGTGAATCCCTCAACGCATTTAGATTGAAGAAGCAGTCATCAGTAAAATGACAGGAACACACAGCACAAGGTTCGGGTTTCAAGTTTTCCCTGGCATCTGCATGCGCAATAAGTGAGCGGGCAATATGCTCATGTTTCGTTGTGACATCACAATGAAACAGCTTATGATTCGTTTTACAAACGACTTGTTTAATTGATTCAGAGTCAACTCTTACTTTTGAGAGACAATAACTTGATATATGGTGCACTTTCAGATTTAAAACTTTGCAGGATGTTTTCATTCACTTAGAGCTATGTTTCACACTATATGAAAGACAATTTTCAAAAATCCATCCGTTTATTAACAAAAGTTCTCTTGCGCTTTTGCCTCTGACAACATCCTGTCAGTAATCGCACCTCACTCTCGGCATTTGACTCCTGTGGCTCAACTTACCTCAGTATCTCCAATTTACAGTTTATATTCTTCAGTCCAGTGCAGAGCAGCTTCACTCCTAAATCCTGCAGATTATTATTGTTCATGTTCAGCTCTTTCAGATTAGTATCTGCTCCAAGAATTGCAGCCAGAGCTGAACAGCTTTTGTCTGTTAAGTTACAGTCATTTAACCTACAAGAGGAATAAATCACATTACAGAATTAGATGGAACACATACAATACATTTTCTGCATACAAATATTAAATATATTTTCCATTATTATTTTTACATAAACAGCATATATACAGAAAAGAGGCTGAGCTAAAATATGAATACTCTTCAAAAACTAGTATTTCCTGTACAAATTTCCTGGGTAAAATGAAGCATGTGAAAAATATGAAGAATGAAAAAAAAAATATTTGTATTAAGATTTCTAGCTTTTTATAGCTGAGACTGGTTTCTCCAATGATTTTTTCTATATTTCTTTCACCTGATGGAGTTTGGGTTCTTGCCACTGTTGCCTTTGGCTCGCTTCTTTGGGGACACTTAAAGGGGACCTATAATGCCCCTTTTACAAGATGTAATATAAGTCTCTGGTGTCCCCAGAATGTATCTGTGAAGTTTCAGCTCAAAATACCCCACAGATCATTTATTATAGCTTGTGTTTCCCCCTATTTGGGTGTGAGGAAAAAACACGCCGTTTCTGTGTGTGTCCCTTTAAATGCAAATGAGCTGCTGCTTGCAGCCCGCTTTCCAAAAGAAGGCATTGCTTTAACAGCTCACACTTTGGTTGCTCAACAAAAACAAAGCTGGAGAATTTATGTAAATATTATTTGCTGGAGTTTATGTAAATTTTAGGGTTATTGATGTCTGAAAAAATGCCTGCATTCACATATATATGTCTTGTTACTACAAAATCTTTAATGATTTAAATAAAGCTAAGATTACTTAAATCTAAGAACCTAAGAAATTGTATTAGTTATTAATATTTCAAGATTAACATTTACTGGATTAAAGCAATTGAGGTTTCCTTGATTATTCATAGTGGTCAACTGATGGCCGATGCTGATATCTTGAGTGAAGGGGTGAAATATCATTCATTTAATGATAGTATAAACAGATCCATAACAATTGCTGAAATTAAATTTATATTTATTTTACTTAATATTTACTAAATTAGAAATACATATTTTAATTTAAACTCGATAAAAAAATTATTTTTAGAAAACCATCTTAAAATGTGTACATCAAATATGATACAACAGGCTTTTGATAAATGTTTATTTGTAAATCTCTCAATCATCTACGTTCTGCAGTACAAACACAATTAAAACTAAAGTACTACTCATAAAACTAAGCATTTAAAATATTAAACTATTGGGAGATACAGAGTACCAACTGATAATATAATTCTACTTTATTTAGCCTGTTATATAAAAATCTCATTTTGGTAAATCATAACCTTTCAGAATTTCATTTTATTTTTTGGCAATATAAATAACATCTGTAACAAAAACAAATACTCAAACATTTTAAATGTTCTTTTATATTTTGTCTAAATATTTGATAAACTGTCTCCATTAAAAAAATAGATTTTTTCAGACTATTGAAAAAATATTAGACTATTATTTCATATGTTAAGCTTTACTGGGTAAAGGCCCCGATACACTTCAAACGAAATTGAAGAACAAACTGATATGACATCATTTAGAACAAAATCAGGCCGAAACGAATATACCGTATAAAGTGTTATAATATAAACGCGACATGAATTTGCTGGAGTGCCGAATTACAGAACTTGTGCAAACAAACATATCCACAAATCCTTGCTAGTTTCTCAGTTTTATTGTGTTTATTTTGTTACTGAGAGGAAAGCTCGCAACATTTGTACATATTCATTTATCCGTCGCTCTCAGCAGGGTGGGTGGCGTCAGATGTTTGATTACAGTATATCGCTGCTCATGTATTTCGAACTTTGTTTTAACCCTAAACGAAGAACGAAAAAGAACTTCACTTGAAGTATATCAAGGCCTTTAAGTTCATGTTCATGATGGGGATTCACTATAAAATAATGTGGATAAATGCATTTTTCAGATGAAAGCAAAACAAGACAAAACATATTGATTAAATGACTTACAGAGCTCTTCTGGAGGTTTTGATGACTGCCGATAATCTACTGAGACACTCGTCTGATTTCTTGAATTTCTGAAGCTCAAACTCCTCCGGCCCTTCCTCTGATGTCAACAACACAAAGACCAAAGCAGACCACTGGGCAGGTGAAAAGTCACCAGATGAGAGACTTCCTTTGCTAAGGTGGGTCTGAATCTCCTTCACCAGAGTTTGGTCGTTCAGTTCATTCAGACAGTAGAACAGATTGATGGATCTCTCTGCAGACAGATTATCTTCTAATTTCTCCTTGATGTACTGAACTATTTCCTTGTTGCTCTGGTCATTGCCGTCTTGCTGTGTCAACAGACCCCGTAAGAGTCGTCGATTGGACTGGACTGACAGACCGAGGAGGAAGCGAAGGAAAAGGTCCAGGTGTCCATTGTCACTCTTGAGCGCCTCGTCCACTGCAGTCTTGAGAAAATCAATCATGGTTTCAATTTTTTTTTCCTGTTCTGTAAACTCATGAACAAACACACTTTTCTTGTTGATGTCTAGAAACAGATGTGCA
>RJVU01042605.1:647336-683195 GCA_003731715.1 Anabarilius grahami | reverse complement strand
TATATATATATATATATATATATTTTATATACACACACACACATGCATATATATACACACATACATATATACATAGTACAAATTACATGAATATGAGTATGACATAGTCGGCAACTGAATATAGTTTGAAATAAGGGTTTCAAGTTTGTCAATCGTGCATCAGTGAAGCTGAACTCTTCTCTTCACATTCGGCGCGTGAATTTCACTCTAACACGCTTTCATTCAGGCAACAAATACTCACTTCAGAATATCTGACAGCTGAAATTGAATCTACTTTTGTGAAATTAAAAGTTTTAGATATTCAAATATTACTTTAAATGATAGCCTATAAATGCGTATTTGCTGAATGCTGCACTATTAGCAATTTCTGTAAATTACACATTATTTAACTGTTATATGAACTGTATTTTACTGTAAGGCAGTTATATGGTATGTTGCTGTATTTTAAAGTTGCATTGTGGGAAATAACCCATTGGCGCCATTTAAATACAGTATTTTTCATTTACTGTAAATTGAAATACAGAAAAAAATTAAAATGAAAAAACAAATCACAGAAAGGCTTTTACTTCTGCTTGGAGAAAGAAGAAAATGAAGACATGCATGAACCTGGAAGCTGCAAATGTGTGTACAAATATTCCACATACATATACACATGTATATGTGTGGTCACATTTGACCACATGTGTTTTTGCACATGTGAAGTTAATAGGTGTGTTCGACATCGGCTGCGGCTGGATGCAAGCGGTCGGCGAGAGTATCCGTGTGCAGGCGGGGAGGAGCTGAAAACAGAGACGTGAAGTCGGACACTTTCTGCTTCCCGTAGTGACGCTCGCGCTGCGCTTGCATACTTGATCACAGCTGAAGTGAAATAAATGCAATATTTGACTAATACACTGATGTTTCAGAGACATTTTCATTCAATACTTTATGTACTGCTTACAGCATCTGTTTTTACAAGAATACACTCTAAAAAATGCTGGGTTAAAAACAACCCAAGTTGGGTTGAAAATGGACAAACCCAGCGATTGGGTTTTTTTTAACCCAGCGGCTGGGTAGTGTTATTTAACCCAAATATTGTTTAAAAATTACTGTATTTCTTGCTTAAAATGAACCCAAAATATGTTGGAAATTAACATTTATTAATATGTTTAATAAACAAACATTTATTAATACTTTTTTGAATAATATTTAAACAATAAACATTTATTAAATTGCTTATTAATAAATGCTCATCTTTTTGATTATTATTGTTGTTTCTAGTAATTATGAGTCTGATTTTTAATTCCCAACCTATTTTGGGTTCATTTGAAGCCAGACCTATAGTAATTTGTAAACAATTGTTGGGTTAAATAAAACTACCCAGCAGGTTGGGCAAACATTTAACCCAACTGCTGGGTCAAAACAACCCAATCGCTGGGTTTGTCCATTTTCAACCCAACTTGGGTTGTTTTTAACCCAGCATTTTTTAGAGTGTAAAGTTCAATATAAGCATATATTATTTAAATGCCAATGTAGTGGGGTCTACGTTTTTTATCAGTTTTATTTTGATAAACATGACGCAATATAACATCGCGACTACAAGAGCTTTAACTGTTATAAAAACACAGATTTTTGAGCATTACTGGAACTGAAGGCGTGACAATAAACACGAAACACACGTGATCGTTGTCATGCACTGCTTCATGTCAGCTGCCGATCGGTCTGCGCAGCGCCGATGCATCTCGAACAAGCCTATTGTGTTTTTTCTGTTAGGGGCGGCCCACTTGAGAGAAAAAAAAGTCTAATCCGTATAATGTAGAATACTCAGTCAGTCTAAAAGCGCTCGTCAATGTCAAAATGTTTGAGATATCCAATCAAATCGAAGGAGGCGGAATTTACTGTCCACAGAAACCGAGCAGCGCGACATTTTTTAATGCTTGAAGAATGCGAGCCGAGGTAAGATAAGCAGTTGAACATATGCAGACAATATGCAGCAACATTTGCCTACTGTTTATGATAAAACGACGTACATTCATTTCCAGAGATGCAACTACTTCTGACCATTTTGGATTTTTCCTATTTTAATGCCATTTACGTTATTCGTCATACAATGAACAAAGAAACATTAACGTAGCAGTTTTCAGCGTATCAGATAAGAGTGAATGTTTGTATATCTGTTGTCAGGATTTCTTCAGTAATTTCACAATCATTTGAAAATTATTCATAAAACTCTAAATATCATTTTCAAACATGCATAGCAAAACTGGCAACTTTCATATTCAAGTATGTCCCGTGTTAGGAAAGTGTCTAAAATAAAATTATTGGCTAATTAGTTCACATGCGTTATTTTACAGACTGACTAAAATTTACAGACTGTAAAACAGGATTTATTGTAAAATGTATAATTTATTCCTAAAATCAAAGCTGAATTTTCAACATCATTACTCCAGTCCTCAGTCACGTGATCACTCAGAAATCATTGTAATATGCAGTATTTTCATAAACAAGAATTTTTACACTCTTTTCCATTGGACCTCTGTTCCATAAAATGAAAGTTGTCAAGCTCCTGAAAGGACAAACACTATAACCACTAGAAAGGCACCATAAAACCGTCCACATTCTGCACTACATTCTGTCTTAGACCGCACCAGAGCATTCTTATTGAATGATTTAATGGTAGGTATTGAACTTTAGTGATATTAAAACTTCTTTGTTTGGAACAAAGATTTGATATTTTTTCAGAATTATTTACTATTTTCCATGTGCACCAGGAAAAACAATAACAAAGAAGTATGCCATTAATGTTAATGATAAGCATATATACATATAACAGTTATATAACATTTATATTTTTATGTTATAAATAGTGTAAAAAAAATTGCTCTGTACAGTTGTCACGGAATGCTCTGAGACTTAGATAAGATCAAATTGCAGTATTCGGGAATCCAACATCAATGTCAAAAGCCAGGCAAACAGTCAAAATACTTGCAAAATCCACCAGAAACAAGAAACCAGGGAGAGTATTCAGATGAGCAGAGTGACAATAACAAAAACTCCATGAAACTGAATGAAACAAACCGAGTATAAATAGGCAGAAACAAACGACATGATGATAACAGCTGTGTGTAATATCAGTAATGAGTCCGGGAAAAGTTCAATACCTACCATTAAATCAGATGATGGGAAATGGAGTCCGTGATAGTAAAAATAGTACGGGGTGGAGTGCCCTCTGGTGGTTATCAAGGGCTCCAGCACATCATGATAATAATGAGCTGGTGGGTTTTATGGTGAGGTGTTGCTGACCGCCGGGTGTGAAGGGCCGCTTTGTGCCAGAAAGTCCAGGGCCACTTTTTTGCCCCAGTCGGCCAGTGATTCAGGGCACACTCATAAAGAGAGCCATTTACTTCATTCCTGAATGAATCAGAATGAATTAATGACTCAATGACTCAGTCATTAAGACATTTACCGCCACCTACTGGCAGTTTTTTAGAGTATAACTTCATTTAAAAAGTCCTTTTTCCATAATAATAATAATAATAATAATAATCATTTACTCATCCTCATGTTGAATCAAATAAAATATTTATTTCTAAAGCTACTTTTTGTAATGTCTCTTAGATGATCTTTTGGGGGTAATTTCTCAGCCAAATTTGACATGCGATTAAATTGCGATTAATTAGATTAATTAATCGCCACATTGTGTAATTAATTAGATAAAAAAAATAATAATAATAGCTTGACAGCCCTAGTTTTTACACATCAAATTATCTAATGAATTCTTTCTTTTATATAAAGGTTCATTGTGAGGATTAACCCCGACAACAGCAAGTGCTCCTCAAAGTTCCAGGTCAGCAAAAGAAGTGGGAAGATGGTGCAAAGGAGGAACTCTGGCCTGAACCCTCATGTATCCTCCTTCATTTAAGGGAGTACACCCAAAAATGAAAATGATCTCATTATTTACTCACCCTCAAGTCATCCTAATTCTATGTAACTTTCTTCTTTCAACCAAACATAAATGGAGTTATATTAAAAAATATCTTGGATTTTCCAAGCTTTATAATGGGAGTGAATGGTGAAAAAGCACATCTATCCATCATAAAAGTAATCCATACGGCTCCAGGGGGTTAATAAAGGCCTTTTGAAGCAAAGTGATGGTCTTTATAAGAAAAATATCCATATTTATAACTTTATAAACCATAATAACTGAGTTCCAGTAACGGTCGTATGCGAGTCTAGTTTTGCTCATTCGCCTGTGCTTCTGCATTTGTCAATACATAATGCGTAGGGTCAAAGTTCACTCTTCGGCTGGAACTTGACTTGCATATGGCTGTTTCCCAAAGCCAGTCATTTATAAAGTTATAAATATGGATATTTTTCTTACAAAAACGCATGGCTTTGCTTCAGAAGGCCTTTATTAACCACCTGGAGCTGTATGGATTACTTGATGGATGCACTTTTTTGTGTACCATTCACTCCCATTATAAAGCTTATAGAGCCAGGATATTTTTTTTAATATAACTCTGTTTGTGTTTGGCTGAAAGAAAGTCAGATACACCTAGGATGGCTTGAGGGTGAGTAAATCATGGGATCATTTTTGGGTGAACTAACCCTTTAAGGAGTTTCTGGATTTCAGCTGGGAAAACTATAAAAGGGTTAGTTCACTGTCAATAATTACTCACCCTCATGTCGTTCCACACCCGTAAGACCTACATTCATGTTCAGAACACACTGAAATCTAAGAGCTTTCTGTCCCTCGAATTGACAGCTACCCAACTACCACATTTAAGGTCCAGGGGTCTCATTTATAAAACTGTATGTAGATTTCATCCGAAAAGTGTACGTACGCGCAAAAAAAAAAAAATCAGATTTATAAAACCATGCGTACGCCAGATCCTGCGCACAAATCCCTTTACAACTCCCAGTCAACGGAAGATTGTGCGTACGTGCATCTCCAGCCTGTCTCCTCCCCGAAATCACCATATATGGAGCTTAAGACGCCTAGTTTTACTATGCATAACCTCATCTGCATATCATTTCCATACTTATTCCCATCCACGTGACACCAAAGGTACAAGACAATGGAAAATATTAGATATGGACTATAAATGCCATTTGTGCCACACATTATATTGATAAAGATCATCCAATATCCTCTTTATGTTTTAGAATAAATATATCAATATTCATAAAAACAAAATTATATAAAATACTTAAGATAAAGGTTTTAGAGCTGATTCATTCATTTCCACTGGCCAAATAGTATTTAATAGTTTTAAACAATTCGAATCAAATTTATGCAGTTTTGCTGATAAGGTGAACATATCTTTTAGGAAGTTTGTTTAGGAAGTTTATTTTTAGTGGAAACAGTAGGCCTACTTATTTATTGCAGTGTAATCGTCTGTCTCGGCGTGTCTCTGACAAAGTACTTTAAAAAGAAAACATGCAAATCTTACCGTTTTCCTCATATTATATCCTTCAAATGGTAATTGTTTGAAGATCCTTCTCATGACATCAACACCTCCTGCAGCTGCGGTTATGAATGAATGAATGTAGTCCTTTATTGTCACTAGTCACAGGTACCAGCGAAATTGGCCATCAACCTGTCCATACATACATACAATATGACAAGGGGGTAGACAGAACAGGAAGACAGGGAATTTGGAAGAAATACAGCATAACATGAGGAAGGGGAGGAGAAAAAAAATACCAACCCCAGACTATGCCCCTGTGGGGAGTACAGTGTGGGAACAGGAAAAAAACACCTCAGCAACATAAGCACATAATCAATACAACATAATACACGACTTGCAACAGGGGAGGGGGAGTGGGGGGATGGAGATAATCCAGCACAGGCAAACAGCCATCCGGTCCTGCAGCTAAAAAGCGCTGGTCACAGACCCGCTTGTCAGACTGGCGGTACAAAGCTGCGAAGGCGAGGGATTAGGGGTTGGGTTGGTGAATGCATATCAATATATATATGTGTGTATGTGTGCGTGTATGTAAAAGTTCTTGTATGTGTAGGCCTGTAGAGTCGCTACTCCTGGCATCAAATCTAGGTGCCTCAGTCCGCAGGATTGTTAAAGCGATAAACACTGCAAGTTGCCATGGAGACAACCTTGATCAGGTCCCAGACATAGTCAACAATCAGCAGGTGACTGTGGGATTGGGGGGAGGAACACAAGAGCGTCTCACTGCAGTGCTCTTCCGGGGGAGTTGTTGTTCCAACAGCGGCCTTGGCTGAGGCCAGTGCTGGTTGATGGGAGCCGAAAGCAGATAAGATTGGGATTGTTTGGTCTTGGGGCGAATAGCCGCATTCCAATTTACACAGCTACTCTCTTAAGCCGGGGACACACCTAACGATTAGCTGAAACATTCTAAGACTGAACTGAACACACATACCGATTGTTTCCTTCGACTGGAGCCGATTTATATACTTACACATGGAATTTGAACACCAACTGTAATCGCAGACTGAACGCGACTGGACGCGTTTGAGCGCGATCAGTCATAAGTATCAATTTACATTCATAATCGGCCTTACAATCGTTAAGTGTGTGCGCGGCTTTAGTCCATTCTGGTCTCCGAATCGGTCCATTTGCCTTTGCAAAGCCGTGAGCTTCTCCATGATGTTATCCATATTGCTGTTAATAGTCCCAGTGAGTGCTGACCGCTCTGCCCACTGCTTCAATCATGACGGGCAGCCTTGTGAGGTTTTGGACAGCTACCGTTTTCCGATTTTCTCGATAAACCAGGGAAAATCCAATCAGCAGAAGACCTGTTATCATGGTTCCGAATAGGTAGATATCTTCAATGTCCTCCACGGAAAGGGCCGCCAGACACACGACCCGCCACCTCTCCCACGCGTCCATCGTGTAGCCAGCTGCGAACGTTCCGGCAGGGCAGTCAGGTTCCCCCGAACCCAAGCTTCTCGTCGAGAAGATGGTGTCAGTTGCGTTGAGAGACCAGTTGATCAAATCCATGATTTTAGATGTTTGGAGAGCAGTGCAGAGAGAGTCTCTCAGAGTAAGACAATAGACGAGACAAGAGCAAAGCAGGGAAGGTAAGGGGGAGGAGAGGGAGGAAAAATGCGACCGCCTTCGTTGAGAGCCAAACGAGAATATACAGTAAGATATTATCATTGGAACTATTCAAACTGGACAATGGACCGTTCTACCACCGAATCCAGCAGTGTCTTCCATAATATCGAAGTGAAGTGTGCATCACTGATCATCGTTCTTGCTAAAATATTTTGTCATAACATCTGCAGTTTAGTTTAAAGAGGAATTATTGTGCTCCCAGCGCTCCTCGCTGTCATTAAAACAGCGTGTGTCACTGGAAAAGTGATCGAAAGTAGCACATCTACTATCTAAATTCATATCACGTTTGTTTAACTTCTGCGTAATGTAATTTCAGTGCTTATCGGCAATAGTGAAAGTGTAATATTAATGTAAATGTTTATCAAATGAAAACGTGTTTCCACGCGAGTTTAAATAATTATTTGATTTATTTAAACTGTTATTGTGAACATGAACTGTATTTATGATTATGACTCATAATGAGGATTTGAGGTGGTTTTCCTTCATCTGCCGTCAGTCCCTCACCTCACCATCAGTGTCGCCAAACTGCTCTGTCACGGAATGGCTCAAAGTATGCTTAAAGGTGCGCACATTCTCCCGTGAATTTTGTTTTTTATAGATCACAACCTTTGCTTGGGAACTGGCGTATGCACGCTTCCAGCCCCGTTTTGTGCGTACGCACGCGATATGAGACCCCAGAACGGTAGGAAAGACATAATTAAAGTAATCCATGTGACTCAGTGGTTTAACCTCAGTTTTATGAGGTTAACAACATAAGGGGGAGTAAATGATAAGAGAAATGTCACTTTTGGCTCAACGAACTAATACTAACCTTATATTAAGAGCAAATACATTCTACTGTGGAGAGTTTTTTGAATTTGTACGTTTTTGAGATTGTTCTTATGACTGAAATTGTTCATGAATTGCTTTAAAATGCTGTGATATGAAACTTTTATGTTTAAATGTTACTGCTACTGTTTGGGAAAATCAGAGTTTGTGAAGAAAACTGCAAGAATATTACAATGTTATTTCAACAGTAGTACGGAAACCCTAAACGGCCATGGATTATTATTAGTTTTTCTATCTTGTTTTCTCGTCATCTCGTCATAAAAGTTATTTTTACAATGATTGATTCTGAAACACGGGACCGGATTATACTGTTGCTAAAGTAACAAACACAACTTTCACGCGCATCAGATCGACGGATTAATCATGCGCTATTATATTGTGGATATTTCAGCAAAATGTTTACTTCGCTTAATAATAAGTTTACAATAAATAACTACATATTAGGCTAATCAATTACTGTTCAATAAATGTACGCTAAACAATGTTTTGTGTAGGCTAATTTAAGGGTTAAGGCCCCGGTATACTTCAAACGAAATCGAAGAACGAACTGATGTGACGTCTTTTCGAACAAAATCAGGCCAAAACGAAGTTCGTTTTGTGTTCTTTTTGGAAGTTCGAAACGGCTTGTCAAAGCGAACTCTCAGGAAAAGTTCGCTTCAGCTGCAAAACACCTTCGTACTACCATTGGTCAGTGACGATAACGTAATAGGAGGTGTGCGCTGAGGCTCCGCCTTCACTCGCGTGGGACGCGTCTTTGACTTATTTCGTGTGTTGAATTCATCGAGGTAAGATCTCCGCGGGTGAAAACATGAACACACAGGATAGCCACTTTATAAAATGAAGTTGTGCTTGTAAAAAAACAATCGATCTCAGCAGTGTGGTGGTGTCAGATGTTCGTTTACAATATATCGATGGTCACGCATTTCGAACTTCGTTTTACCCCTAAACGAAGAACAAAAAAGAACTTCGTTTGAAGTATACTGAGGCCTTTAGTTCACCCAAAAATGAAAATTCTGTCATTTATTACTCACCCTCATGCCGTTTCACACCTTAGTTCATCTTCGGAACACAAATTAAGATATTTTTCTTGAAATCCGATGGCTCAGTAAGGACTGCATAGCCAGCAATGATATTTCCTCTCTCAAGATCCATTAATGTACTAAAATCATATTTAAATCAGTTCATGTGAGTACAGTGGTTCAATATTAATATTATAAAGCCACGAGAATATTTTTGGTTCGCCAAAAAAATAAAATAACAACTTTTTTAGTGATGGCCGATTTCAAAACACTGCTTCAGGAAGGTTCGGAGCATTATGAATCAGCGTGTCGAATCATGATTCGGATCGCTTGTCAAACTGCGAAACTGGGCTGCGTTCAGCCCTGAGAAAACGTTGCAAAAAATTTTTTAAACAAAACGGTGGTGCGTTGAACATCCTGTTCTGATGACGCAGGAGTTGCAACTATGGCAGCTGAGAAGGACATTCTTTGTGTTCTTTTTGAAGAATTTTCGGAGCCTGATGAAGTCGGTATAAATACGTGTTTAATATTGCAAAATACGCTCAATATTACAGTCATTGCCCTTGCCGTCCAGAATAAAAGAGAACATCCCAATCGAGTGAAGGGATCTGTGGAAACTGTGGTTCCTAATTATTGTGGTCCAACATTTGCCTCGCATTTCAGGATGAAAAGACAAACATTTCAGAAGAAGTATAATCCACTTCTTACCTCCGAGACTGTGTTGATCGATATTATTTTTATTGTTTGCATTAGGCTTATCATTATTGATGATCACTATTGTTGTGGTATGATATAGTAATATTTACCATTATATAATCAGAGGAGTATAGAAAAGTTTATGAAAGTGTCACTTCACAGTACAACAGCAAAATATAAGTATAGTATTTTTATGTTACATTAATACCCATTGTGCGAGCTGTCTCTTTAATACTGCTTGGTTTGTATACCTCTTGCCACTGATTGGGCTAACATTTCTGACACACCCACCAAACGAGAAAACGTATCTCAAACCCGTTGCACACCATTTACAGGAAACGTGTTGTTCAACCCGGAAAACGTAGCGAAACGTTGTGCACCGGTTTGAGCTTGAACGTGCCCCTGCTGAAATCACGTGACTTTGGCACTCTGAACAGCTGATTCGAAACACTGATTCATAACGCTCCGAAGCTTCCTGAAAAAGTGTTTTGAAATCGGCCATCACTATATAAGTCCTTATTTTGTTTTTGTTTTTGGCGCACCAAAAATATTCTTGTCGCTTTATAATACTGAACCACTGTACTCACATGAACTGATTTAAATGTTTTTAGTACCTTTATATGGATCTTTTTTGTGATTATTTTTTTATTACAGAATAGAACATGGTTAACATGTGTGACACAGCTTAACTATATACAAAACCAGGGTTTGCATATGTGAAAAATAAAATGAATAACAATAATAAATAATAGATGGGTAAAAAAAGGAGGAGGAAAAGAGGGGAGAGGGGTTGAGTAGATAACACCAACATGAATCTAAGATTCCAACTGCTCCTTCTTCCTGGACTTTTAAAGCGAACAGTACAGCTGTTTTTTTTTTGCCTATGCCTTAAGTGTTTTTGGTTTGGCTTTATTAATTCTTGCTGTTGTGCATGCTAACAATGCAATATTTTTGAGTTCTATAAGCCACATTTTAAATGCTGGAAATGTGGGTTCATGCCAGATTTTAAAAATTATCTCTTTGGCCGCAGTTAGAGCAGTGTGGAGGATCTTTCGCTGGTTAACATTCAGATTGAGCTCACTATCATCATTCAACAGACAAAGACTGGGATGTTTAAAGACAACCACGTCACACAGCTCTGTCAAGACTTGAAAAACCTTATCCCAAAATTTACCAATATGTTGACAGCTTTCCTGTAGCTCAGTGGTTAGAGCATGGCACTAGCAATGCCAAGGTCATGGGTTCGATCCCAGGGATTGCACATACTCAAGATACAAATGTATAGTATAATGCAATGTAAGTCGCTTTGGATAAAAGCGTCTGCCAAATGCATAAATGTAAATGTAAATGACACTCATAAAACATGTGCATATAGGTCCCCACGGTATTAGAATTACAAAGTAAGCAAAAAGGGGTAGGCAGGCGCTTTATTTTGTACAGGACATATGGAGTAGCGTAAGCCTTGTGGATGAGTTTGTAGTGTATTAATTGGTGGGCGAGATTTTTGGACATCGTTGGAATACTTTCCCAGATCCAATTCCAGTTTGGTTTGTAATGGGCAAGTTCCTTTTCCCATATAGTAGTGATAGGGAGTGTGCCACAGCGCTGCTTTGAGTTTAATTCTTGGGCGTTTCTTGTTCCAAATGAATTTTATCAAGGAGTTAATTTCCTTAAAAAAAATTCTATAAGGAAAAAGAGGGATCATGGAAAACAAAAATAAAAGTCAAGGAAGGATATTCATTTTGATGATTGCAATCCTGCCTTGTAGTGAAACTAGAAGTGCCTCCCATCTCTGTAGGTCTTGTCTAATAGCAGTGAATAAAGAAGTATAATTTTGCTTGACAACAGCCTGCAGAGTGGGAAAGATCTGAATTCCTAAATATTTAAAAGTCTTACTAATTGGAATCGGGGTGGACACTAATGCAGTATCGACCGATGCCGACAGGGGCATTAATACAGATTTTTCCCAGTTAATTTTGTAACCACTAATTTTGCTAAAATCTTTAAATATTTTGAGACATTGGGGGAGAGAAGTGGAAAGGTTAGACATATACAGCAGGATATCGTCCGCAAAGAGAGAAATATGATGTTTGGAACAGCCTATAGTTATAGGAGAGATTATGTGATCCTGACGAATTGTCTGCGCCAAAGGGGGCAACCCTGTCTCGTGCCTCTCTTCAACTGAAAAGCGGTTGAGCAGCATAAACCTGTGGATACCCATGCAAAAGAGTTACTATAGAGAGTCTGGATCATGTGAATAAAACGAGAGCCAAAACCGAATCGAGTTAAGACAGACCATAGGTATCGCCACTCAACGCGGTCGAAGGCTTTCTCGGCGTCTAGTGAGAGGATAGTGCATTGTTCGTTTGTCAGGTTGGATGAGTCAATAATATTCAAAAGGCATCTTACGTTATCCATAGCAAAACGTCCCGTGAGGAATCCTGTCTGATTGTGGGAAATTAAGGAACTGGCAACTGTTCCTAAACGATGGGCTAAAACTTTAGCGTATACCTTAGCATCCGCACCAATTAATGAAATCGGCCTATAGCTTGAACAGCAAAGGGGGTTCTTCCCTTTTTTTCAGAACTAAAGATATAAGGGCAGTATTCTGATCTCTGTGAAAATGACCTGTATCTATCGCAAAATTTATAGAGTCGAGAAGTAGTGGTCCAATTAGATCCCATATCACCAAATACAGCTCCGGGGGTAAACCGTCAAAGACCAGGTGCCTTACCCTTATTCATTGACTCTAAAGCCTCCTTTAGTTCTTTCAATTCTATTGGAGAATCAAGAAAAGTCTGTTGCTCATCGTTTAGGTGAGAGAGATTTAGTTTTGACAAAAATTCGATACCAGGTTGTTCGTCCGTTCCCATCTCTGATCTGTAGAGATGCTCGTAAAATTCTTTAAATATCCTGTTCACCTCTCCCGGAGCTGTATGAAGGTTGCCTGCACTATCCTTAATGGCTGTTATAGAGGACAGAGCCTCGTTGTGCTTCAACCTTAAAGCCATTAATTTACTGGGCCGTTCTCCATTAAAATAGTAGTTTTGTTTAGTGCGGTGTGTGAGAAATTCTGCCCTTTTTATTAAAATTGCTTTATAATCAGTTCTTAAATTCCCTAAAATCCTACTCTTCTTTTCCATAAAAGTTTTTTTAAGGTCCTTCTCTAATAATTTAATCTGGCCCTCAAGGTGAGATAATTTTTTTGCTCTGGATTTATTTACAGTGGGTACGGAATGTTTTCAGACCCCCTTAAATTTTTCACTCTTTGTTATATTGCAGTCATTTGCTAAAATCATTTAAGTTATTTTTCCCCCCCTCATTAATGTACACACAGCACCCCATATTGACATAACACAGAATTGTTGACATTTTTGCAGATTTATTAAAAAAGAAAAACTGAAATATCACATGGTCCTAAGTATTCAGACCCTTTGCTCAGTATTTAGTAGAAGCACCCTTTTGATCTAATACAGCCATGAGTCTATTTGGGAAAGATGCAACAAGTTTTTCACACCTGGATTTGGGGATCCTCTGCCATTCCTCCTTGCAGATCCTCTCCAGTTCTGTCAGGTTGGATGGTAAACGTTGGTGGACAGCCATTTTTAGGTCTCTCCAGAGATGCTCAATTGGGTTTAAGTCAGGGCTCTGGCTGGGCCATTCAAGAACAGTCACGGAGTTGTTGTGAAGCCACTCCTTCGTTATTTTAGCTGTGTGCTTAGGGTCATTGTCTTGTTGGAAGGTAAACCTTCGGCCCAGTCTGAGGTCCTGAGCACTCTGGAGAAGGTTTTCGTCCAGGATATCCCTGTACTTGGCCGCATTCATCTTTCCCTCGATTGCAACCAGTCGTCCTGTCCCTGCAGCTGAAAAACACCCCCACAGCATGATGCTGCCACCACCATGCTTCACTGTTGGGACTGTATTGGACAGGTGATGAGCAGTGCCTGGTTTTCTCCACACATACCGCTTAGAATTAAGGCCAAAAAGTTCTATCTTGGTCTCATCAGACCAGAGAATCTTATTTCCAACCATCTTGGCAAACTCTATGCGGGCTTTCATGTGTTTTGCACTGAGGAGAGGCTTCCGTCGGGCCACTCTGCCATAAAGCTCAGACTGGTGGAGGGCTGTAGTGATGGTTGACTTTCTACAACTTTCTCCCATCTTTACCTCTCTCACCAAGGCTCTTCACCCCCGATAGCTCAGTTTGGCCGGACGGCCAGCTCTAGGAAGGGTTCTGGTCTTCCCAAAGGTCTTCCATTTAAGGATTATGGAGGCCGCTGTGCTCTTAGGAACCTTAAGTGCAGCAGAATTTTTTTTGTAACCTTGGCCAGATCTGTGCCTTGCCACAATTCTGTCTCTGAGCTCTTCAGGCAGTTCCTTTGACCTCATGATTCTCATTTGCTCTGACATGCACTGTGAGCTGTAAGGTCTTATATAGACAGGTGTGTGGCTTTCCTAATCAAGTCCAAATCAGTATAATCAAACACAGCTGGACTCAAATAGAAGCATCTCAAGGATGAGGTATAATTGGAGAAGACAGATTACAAACTACAGCGGAGTGATCTGAGATCAGAATGGGTAGGATATCAGTGTGGTTTACGCATTGAGTAAGGTATTTAAAAATTAAAATATAATCTAACCTAGAAAATGATTTATGATGTGCAGAGTAAAATGTATAATCCCTACAGTTCTCATTCTTGATATCACACAGGTCATAATCCACAATAAGATCATTTAATGACTGAGAAGCCTGATCCCCATGTACAGTAGAAAAAGATCTATCAATTAAGGGATTGCAAACTGCATTAGCATCCATGCCAACAACTAAATTGTAATCAGCAAAATTAAGGAGAAATTTGGTAAGGGCTGGGAAGAAATCTGCGTCATATTTATTAGGGGAATAAACAGAAAAAAAAACTATTTTTAAATTATACCATGATCCCGAAGCATATGTAAACCACCTGTTTTCATCTCCCCCCGTTTCCTCTATTAGGAATGGGAATCTTCTATTCTGAAGTATAACAACTCCTCTAGAAGCACTATTATGAGACGAGGAAGCTATCTATTTATAATGTCTATTCTGACACAGAGTTGCATCGGAGGCCTTAAGGTGGGATTCTTGTATAAGGGCTATGTCAGCTCACTTGCGATGTAAATAGTCTAGGCATTTTGATCTTTTTATGGGAGAATTCAAACCATTGACATTCCACGATAACACATTAAAGTCCCTCATCCTGGAACAGTCACAATATAAACAAACGAAAGGCTAAGGTAACCATGGCGACCATACACATCAACAATAAACCCACCCCTTCGAAAAACATAAATAATATTACAAACAAATACTGCAAACCCTGGTATTTCTAACAATGTAATGGTTAAACTAACCAAAGATCCAAATAACAACTTAATGTAGGCAGCATGCAGAGAGGTAAAACACACCCTCTTACCTGCCTTTAAAGTAAAACTATTCGAGGCCATACACCCGAACTATGTGCATATACTCAGATACCAGCGTCCAGCACATCCAGATGTCCATCACAGCGATACATAAACTTATATCCCTACTTAAAAAGCTAACACAGAAACCAAAAAGGCCGTGTTTAGTCCTTAGACATCTCTGCAGATGAGGCGGTATCCGTCTCCGTAGTGGCGCCTAGCGACGTGACGAACCTCTCGAGGTCTCCTGGGGATCTGAAAAGCAACTGCTCCTGACCGTTTCGCACTTTGACTAGCGCAGTGTAGAGCAGGAATGACTCAATGCCTAGTTGTTGGAGACGTTTTCTTCCTTCAGCCATGGCTTTCCTTTTTTGAGACGTTCCCTTGCTGAAGTCTGGAAAGAACCTTAAGTTACCCCCTTCATAACTCAGCGATGATGAGTTTGTAGCTCCCTGCAGGATCGCTTGTCAGTCGTTGTAGCGGAGGAGCTTAAAGATCAAAGTGCACGCTTTTTTCCTGGAAGAATCCTCGTTCGCGTACAAACGATGTGTTCGTTCAATCTCAATCTACTTCCCTTGAAGGGACGGTATCCACTTCGGAATGTGGGTCTGCAAGAATTGGATTGCATACCCTCCTTCAGCTCCTTCGCGCAGCCCCACCAGCCTTAGATTGTTTTGCCTAGACTTATCTTCATACAGAGATAACTTCTCCTGAAGCTCTTCTAGGCGGGACTTGCTAGCAATCGATTCCTTTTTAACATCTCGGACCGTGGCCTGCATGTAGTCAAATCTGTCGTTGAACGATTTTACATCCATTTCCTACGAGTCCAGACGCGTAAAATTGTTGATATCTCTTCACGAACAATCGCCGCCATGCTTAACTTTATGGCGCTTAGTTGCTTGTCTAGCATCTCGGCAATGGCGTTATGAAGGCGCTCGTTGTCTTTCAGCTTTTTCTTAGCAGGTGAGTGAATTAATTCCTGTTTGGATGCCATCTGAAATGTCTCTAGAACAAGGGAAGTACTTGAAACTCGGCTAGAAACTTGGTAGGGAAATATAATTTAGAAAAACGGACATCTGAGGCGGATCGTCTGTATCATGCAGCCATCACCGTTCGTCGCGCATGCGCATCCCCTTTATATGGATCTTGAGAGAAGAAATGTCATTGCTCCCTATGCAGGCCTCACGGAGCCATCGGATTTCAACAAAAATATCTTAATTTGTGTTCCGAAGATCAACGAAGGTCTTACGGGTGTGGAACGGAATGTCATTAATGACAGAATTTTCATTTTTGGGTGAACTAACCCTTTAACATGTTTAATAATCAACAGAGCATTCAAGTGCAGATGGAGTTCCTTCAGAGAGATGCTAGATTATTCTATAATTCTAAAAACTTTTAGATTAAACCCACTTTATTTTTCTCATTCGTTTGAAATAAAATTATATTACATAATGTGTTTGTTATTTTTATTCGTCATTTCTTAAAACAATCTTGGGATGCTGATTGAGAAGAGTGTTTATGTGTATGTGTGTGGATTCCAACAAAGAAATGTAGAAAATACAAGGTTACACACTATCACTAAATTAAATGACATAGGCTATAAATCATATTTCTTATCAATACATTGAGTAACATGTTGAGGTAAACGAACACTGAAACTGTGATGATTAAAATGGCGTCTTAAAGATATACAATAAGGTGCAAACAGAATACTATACAGTGACATCAAAATTAGTTTTAATAAGGAATAAGTTTAGAATCACACATCAGTGGATAGTTACCACACCCCATCAGTTATATTTGGTAATATGCTGCCACCTGTTGGCACATTTGTGTAATTTAGAGCAGAGATTAAAGGATTAGTCCACTTTTAAATAAAATTTTCCTGATAATTTACTCACCCCCATGTCATCCAAGATGTTCATCTCTTCCTTTCTTCAGTCGAAAAGAAATGAAGGTTTTTAAAGAAAACATTCCAGGATTATTCTCCTTATAGTGGACTTCAATGGCCTCCAGATGGTTCAAGGTCAAAATTACAGTTTCAGTGCAGCTTCAAAGGGCTTTAAATGATACCAGACGAGGAATAAGGGTCTTATCTAGAGAAACCATAGGTCATTTTTGAAAAAAATACAACTGTATATGCTTTATAAACACAAATGATCGTCTTGCACGTGCTTCCGCTTTCCGTATTCTTCAAAAAGCTTAAGCCGTATGTCCTACGCCTTCCCTATTCTACTTACAGAAAAAAACGAAACTTACAAAAACTGAAATAAAAAACAGCGCCGCGTTCCTTCCGTAAGTAGAATAGGGAAGGCGTAGGACATACAGCGTAAGCTTTTTGAAGAATACGGAAAGCGTTAGCTCGTGCATGGCGATCATTTGTGTTTATAAAGCATATACAGAAAATGGCCAATGGCTTCTCTAGATAACACTCTTATTCCTCGTCTGGTATCATTTAAAGCCCTTTGAAGCTGCACTAAAACTGTAATTTTGACCTTCAACCGTTTGGAGGCCATTGAAGTCCACTATAAGGAGAATAATCCTGGAATATTTTCATCAAAAACCTTAATTTCTTTTCCACTGAAGAAAGAAAGACATTAACATCTTGGATGACACGGGGGTGAGTAAATGATCAGGAAAATTTTATTTGAAAGTGAACTAATCCTTTAAGTTGTGATCATGATAGAAAAAAGTTATATTCCATGGTCGTTTAGGGCTTCCGTACAATTGAACAATTAAAAACAAAATTAAAAAAAGTTATACAGTTGTCATTGTTTCTTTTTATTGTTATTTACTGAGACCTGTTAATACAGTAATTTACAATTTGTACAGCTTTACAGTAAATATAAAAAATGGACAATTACAGGAAATTTGACAGTGTAAAATTATGTATTTTTGATTGTATTAAAATATATTACTGAAAAAAAGACCAAACAATTATAAAAATATTCAATACTATAAATACATTTACAGCAAGTTAAATGGTACTGTAAATATTAATACAGTGTTTTAACTGTAAGTTCAATTTCTACAGGAAATTTTTTACAGTGGAAGGTTTGCGGACATCCACACACCCCGTCTGTGTGCAGCCCAATTTTTGAGACAGTGCAGACAGTGCGCTTACAACAGCATTAAAGACAGAAGAGTCGCAACAATTTTACTGTGCATGTGTCAAACTCGACCATCTGCAGTTGAGTATACTTTGCAAGCTGTCCGGACACTCTCAAATTTAATTAACACATAGCTACAGTTGCAAGAAAAAGTATGTGAACCACTTGCAGAACCTGTGAAAATGTGAATAATTTTAATAAAATAAGAGGGATCATACAAAATGCATGTTATTTTTTATTTAGTACTGTCCTGAATAAGATATTTTACATAAAAGATGTTTGCATTTAGTTCACAAGACAAATTTTTTTTTTTATTTATTAAAATAACCCCATTCATAAGTATGTGAACCCTTGATTCTTAATACTGTGTGTGGTTACCTGATGATCTATGACTGTTTTTTTGTTTTGTGATGGTTGTTCATGAGTCTCTTGTTTGTTCTGAGCAGTTAAACTGAACTCTGTTCTTCAGGAAAATCCTCCAGGTCCCAAAAATTCTTCAGTTTTCAAGCATCTTTTGCATATTTGAACCCTTTCCAGCAGTGACTGAATGATTTTGAGATCCGTCTTTTCACACTGAGGACAATTGAGGGACTCAAACACAACTATTAAAAAAGGTTCAAACATTCACTGATGCTCCAGAAGGAAATACAATGCATTAAGAGCTGGGGGTTGAAAACCTTTGAACAGGAAAAAGATGTCACAATTTTTCTTATTTTGTTTAAATATCATTGTTTTTCATTTAGTACTGCCCTTCCGAAGCAACAGAAGATACTTGCATGTTTCCTGGAAGAAAAATTAAGTACAATTTACCTTGATATTTAAATTCAAAAGTTTTCACCCCCCGACTCTTAATGCATCGTGTTTCCTTCTGGAGCATCAGTGAATGTTTGAACCTTTTTTAATAGTTGTGTTTGAGTCCCTCAATTGTCTTCATTGTGAAATGACGGATCTTAAAATCATTCAGTCACTGCTGGAAAGGGTTCAAATATGCAAAAAATGCTTGAAAACAGAAGAATCTGCAGGACCTGGAGGATTTTTCTGAAGAACAGAGTTCAGTTTAACTGCTCAGAACAAACAAGAGACTCATGAACAACCATCACAAAACAAAAAAAACAGTCATAGATCATCCAGGTAACCACACACAGTATTGAGAATCAATGGTTCACATACTTATGAATGGGGTTATTTTAATAAATTCAACTATTGTTTTGTGTTGTGAACTAAATGCAAACATCTTTTATGTAAAATATCTTACTCAGGACAGTACTAAATAAAAAATAACATGCATTTTGTATGATCTCTCTTATTTTATTAAAATCATTCATTTTCACAGATTCTGCAAGTGGTTCACATACTTTTTCTTGCAACTGTATATCCCAATTAGAACTGTACATTTCTAGTTCTTCAGGGGCATTCTCTTGGGTTCGGACCGTCGTTTATATTTTAAGCCCTGTTTTACACCAGTGCGTTTTCATTTTAAAACGCATAATTTTTGCTACGGTTACGCCTGTCGTCTACATTACTCTGGCAATTTTAACCTTCGAAGACGGAGGGTAGGCCTACATTTACATGACAAAAATAAAAAACAGAAAAGTGTTTTCTTTGTACAGATGACAACATTATCAAAACTATCCCCTTTCAGACAGATCCGTGAAAATGACTAAAAATGCTGTATAGAGTACCTCAGGGATGACGTGTTTTTGTAGGCCATCCCGGAAGTTAGAGGCGCACGGGTTCCCTCGATCAAAAGCCTATGCATTTTTCCCATAGACTTTTGGAAAATCGCAGAAAATAAGCTCTGTGTTTAACAAAGGCTTATGACACTTACACGTTTTGTCTATCAAGATAATCTTTACAGGTTAACACAACATTTAAACATTTTGAAGCCTAAATAAAGTCATCAGATATAAAAGGCTAACAGTAGGCTATAAACGGACTACAGCACATCTGGTCGCGGATCAACGTCGTCACCACCAAGCTTCCTCAAACTTTATTTAAAAAACAACTTCTTTTAAAAATATGCTTATGATCTGCGCTGTGTATGAATACTTATCCACTTTTTCATGAGAAATGCTGTCCAAATGTCCTGTTTGTCATGATGACGTCTAAAGTCCCTGCCAAAGGAAGTAGTCCCTTTTAGCAGCTTGTTAGCAACCGCCGTTTTTAAGACACAATAAAGGTTTAAAAAATCACAAGCGGGTTATAACTGGTGTATTTTATGTCGTAGATCAAAACGTGAAAATATTTAGAGGCTTTGTTAACCACTGACCTTATTTCAGGAGATTTTGCAAAAAAACATTCAAAAAACCCATAGACTTTACGGCGTTGGAACCGGAAGTCCTAAAATGCCTACTCGCTTCCAGGTTTTGCCTACAAAAACACGTCATCCCTGAGGTACTCTATTATGCATGCCAGACAAGTTGGCAATGTCACTTTGTAAAGAAAGATTGCGCGTCTGCGCATATGCATTCCTTTACAGAGAATTCGCGCCAAACGCGCATGCCTATCCACCCTATTTTTACAGTTTACTGCACTTTGATATTATTCTTCTTATTTCCCCATAGCGGCTAATAAATCTGAAGTCTCGCACATTCACAGAAAACATAAAATAAGGTAGATAGGCTGAACATGTAGCCTAATATGCATGTGCATGATCACGTTTTTTTTTGTTTGTTTGTTTTTTTACAGAATCGCGTTTTTGCAGTTTACACGGAGAATGATAACAGTATAGTTTTCAAAAACTTGTGTAAATGTCTTGTAAATGAACATCACAAACACATACAAAGTTTTCCATTTTTAGTTTAAAAAGGTGTTGTGTAAACAGCCCAGAAGACTTTCGAAAATAAATTTAGGGACTGTTTACACAACACTGTTTCCAACTTAAACGTAAAACTTTTTATGTTTGTGACATGCATTTACACAGCGTTTTGGTGGCCTGAAAACGGGTTTTAAAGTGCAAGTTTTTGAAAACGGTTTTAGTGTAAACAACAAAAATGGGAATCTGTGAAAACGATGACGTCATGCACATGCGCATTAAATGTTCAGTCTATAGTGTTTCATCGTCATCTAATGGCCTGTCAGCAGAATACAGCGTTTTTAGTCATTTTCACGGGGATCGTTTTGACAGTGTTGTCGTCTGTACGTGGAAAACTCAAAGGAAAAACGTATCCGTTTTAAGCATACGTTTAAGCAACGTACCCTTAATTTATTTTATTTTATGGTTAGATTTTGCATTTAACTTCTGTCCATAGCGGTATCCCTTGACACCTTGTCGACATTTACAGGATGTGAATCATTATGTAGCCGCTAGATTGCGCTATGTCACCGTGTATCTGTTACTGTTAATGTCCAGGGTCTGCAGTCACGTGTGTTTGTTCATCAGTGTTCAGCTGTCTCTCTGCTGTCTGGAAGATGATGACTTCTGTTTGTTCCTCTGAGGGTATGATTATTCTTTAAAGAACGTATTATTCATTTATTAACACACTCACAGTCAAAACATGAGTTTTGTATCATTTATTTCTGACTGAAGATCTGTACTCAACACAATGTGTTTAAGTTCATCTTCATCTTTTCTGTGTGATAGAAATGGATCTTCAGTCTCTGGATGTTCCTCCCTCTGTAGAGGAGACCCGACCAGAACCGGCCCAGAGTTCAGTGCGGCCATGTTCATTCACAGGAGGATGAGTGTGAGCAACGATGAAGAGCACTAGGTTTAAGAGTCGAGACACAGAACTATGAACTAGAAATTCATATTTTATTCACTTTGTATTAAATAGCTTCTGTGATCACTTATTAAAAAGATGATTCAACATTTCCATGCCTTTGAAATGTCACTGTTCATATCTGTTTCCCAAACTGAAAGCACACTGTAAAAAACATTCCGTAGTTTTTACAAAATAATTTTGGCAGCTGTGGTTGCCAGAATAACTTTGAAAAAATACAGAAAAACTGTAAACAAATTTACAGAACAAACTGTAAATTTTACAGTATAAAACCCTAACTTACAAACAAGAAAATTTGAATGTAAACCAATAAATTCAACAATGCACACTACTATTACAATCTGTTTTGCACCTTTAACATATACTGACAGACACCATAATAATGAATTGTAAAAGAGAAAGCCACATGAAGAATCAGAGTTCATCACAAGTAGCTTTTCCACGAGCTGAAGTATAGACTAATATAAAGAAGGTGCAAAGAGTCATTCACGCAAACGCAAAACACCTTCAACCCACAATACTTACACAATGCAATAAACATTCATTAAACAACAGAAGATGTAACATAAAACCCTAATGTACACAACTGATAACAAAAACTATTAAGAAACATGATTATTTAAACAAAATACTTTCAAATGTGGAGTGTCACACAGGGAATTGTGGGAACATCAGTTTACAGATTTTGACTGTAAATTATACCTTGATTTTGTCTTTTTTACTTATAAAAATTTTAAAATTTACAGCATTTTACTGTGAAAATTGCATAAATGTCTGGAAGAGCTTTTACAGTTTTTCCCTGTATATAATATGGGAACTTACTGTTAACCTATTTACAAATTTTTTTTCCGTAGGATTTTTACAATATTTTACTGTTAAAATCACATACATTTTTTACAGTGCAGTGACAGCTGGAAGATGCATCTTCATCATCTTGCAATGGTGTTTCAGCGAATTAAGGATGCTGGTTTGACATCAATCAATCTTGTCAAGTGTTCAAAAGCCAAGAGTGAGACTGAGTACTTAGGTTATGTATTAGGTAATGGTGTTATTAAACCACAGATCCAGAAGATACAAGCTATTCAGACCTGCCCACTTCCAAGCACAAAGAGCATCTTTTTTAGGACTAGCTGGCTAATATCGGAGGTTCATACATCATTTTGCCTAGCAGATTGATATGGAAGTCAGGCCCAAATCAGATTCAGTGGACGGAACAATCCAGACTAGCTTTTGAGGATTTGAGGGATGCACTAGTAATCTTGTCCTTTACAGTCCTGATTTTGAGAAAATGCTTGTGCTTCAGACAGAAGCCTCTGAAGTGGGTTTGGGAGCTGTCTTGAAATAAGAGCAGGGAGGTGAGTTACATCTGTGGCTTATTTGAAAACTGATCCTTGAGAGATAAGGGATTCTGTCATTGAAAAAGAGTGTTTGGCACTGAAATGGGCTCTTGATTCTTTTATTTGTTGGGATGAGATTTTGTAGTTGAAACAGATCATAGAGCACTCTAGAGGATTGACAAAATGAAAGATGCCAATGCTCGTGTAACTCGCTGGAGTTTAGCTATGCAACCTTTCCAAGATGGTTCTCACTGCAGAACACAAGATCGAGATGGTGGGGTTGGATCTAGATCCAACTCCTCCCACTTTACATATCCCTAAACCTACCCGTCTACGCCCCCCTGGATCTAAACCTACCAATGTCCACCCCCTGGATCTAGATCCAACTACTTTACGTATCCCTTAACCTACCCGACTCCACCCCTGGATCTCAAGTGTTCTTCAGTGAGGGGTTACTGAGAGTTTGGTGGAGGGGGAAGATCTCATGTTACTCCTAATTCTGGTATATACCCTGTTTGTTTTGGTTTATTTATGTGGAACACACATAGTTCATATATTCTGATTCTGTTTGATTCATTTACACACTGCTGAGCTCAATCTTAAACACTTGTAACTTTTATACTTTTCTAATGATATAGTCTGTTTTTTTCTCAGAGATATTTTTAGAGTAATGCACATGAATATATTAACAAACAAACAACACAAGGTCAGTACTGCACATTGATAAAAATGTATTTCTCACCACATTGTAAAACCATTCAATACATCAATGCCTTTCCAAAGGTTACATTTTGCACTGAAAATCAGAACATATTCAAAATACAATATAGTACACAAACAAAAACATTTTTGGAGACAAAACAAAAGCATGATTTTAAATGAAAAGAAAAAAAAAAACAATAGAAAAAACACTTAAGCATCATCTCTGGCCTAGCTGGATCTGGCCATAGCACTTGATCCACATAACAGGCGATGTCCTCTCTCGCAGGACAGCGAGGGAAGAATCTTCTTGAAAGACGAATCCATCCTTGCACAGACCCTGCATCAGTTCGGTCAGGCCTTCTCCATGGCTTGAATGAGGGATATCCTGACATAGGGCAGGAGATTTTAATCCTTCCATGCCAAAAAAAAAAAAAACCTCCTCAATGGGTTTATGAAAAGGACAGTATGGTGGGAGGCATTGGAGTGAAAATTGTGGATGCTAATGAAACCAGTTTTGGACCAGAGCAGATAGGTGGAAATTTACATTGTCCCATATGACAATGTATCTGCATCCATTTGGTCTTCTGCTGTGATGATTTTGTGCAGTCTGTCTAAAATGTGAATATGTGGGCCGTGTTGTAAGAGCCTGAGTTGGCATGCTGGTGGAGGACCACATTCTGCGTGATTGCAACATATATTGCGATGTTAACACCACGTTGGCCCGGGACATTCAAAATGATGTTTCTCCCTCTCCCTCTTACTGCAACATTGCCTTTCATTTAGTTAAAGACACATGAACTCACCTTTTGCCTCTTTATAGTGTTACGGCCCCGGTCTAGGTCAGGACCGCAACATAAATAACACAACACGGAATGGCTGTTAAAGTACTCATTTTTATTTTATTAGATTCTTAGATCTCTTGATCGATCTTTTCGTGCGGCAGCAATTGGAAAATAGTAACAAAAATCATGAGATAAATAAAAGAACTGAAGCAAATAATCAGGGATGAGCAAATGCCAAAATAATAAACAAACAACGCTCTAACTCCCCGTTAATGAACTAACTTCCCTGTGCATCAAAATAAAGAAACCAACATACAACAACATAACCTAACTCCTTAACTATTCAACAAAACAGGAGAAAAAGGTGGCGGCCAAGTGGCCTACAAAAATAAGGCACTCACCCCCTACAGCTTCACACGAGGTTTACAAACATGTATGTGGGACAATGAAGTTCAGGACATAAGGCTTTCGCAATGGTTAACAGCACTCTGTTAGGTTATAACTTGATTTAACAGCATTTTCACTAAAGCTTCACACCAGAATTAACACATGAGCAACAATGATCAAGGAGAGAGACACACAGAAGAGATCATGGCAAGTAACAAAGAGAGTACAGGTAAAGAGTGAGAGCAAAAGTGAGAGCGCCCTCCAGCGAGACTTTGAGAAATGTATAGTCCATGGCCTCATCTCTTGTCCAACCATCGACAGTCTCTCATTAAGCCTTGGGCCAATCCTGTCAGAGAGGAGACACAGGAACATATACACAACATACAATACGTCATAGACGTAACAATAGTACTTGCACCTGATTGTTGAGTTTACAGTTAAGCACCTAAGTGTCTTCACACCTGACGACTGTGTTTGATCAATTGGTTTATAGGGGTGGTATTTTGGAAAGCAGTGTCTTGAAATGGCAAAGAAGTGACATTATGTTAGATTTCTGTGTCTAATGTAGAGAAGTGTGATTAGTGTTGTGCAAAACAATGTGTGTAGTTTTTTGCAAAAAGTTTGAGGCTGAGAATGTGCTTATAGTTGTGCAGTTCTAGGCTAAGGTTTTGCTCCTTGAGTGTAGAGTTTCAGTAACTGTGTGTTATTTTTAATTTTAGTGTGTAAGCAATCGTACAAAAACTGTAAACACAAAATCTTTACTTGTCACACAATTTCTGAAAGCTGACACTCAAACACCAGAATCACACACCAAATCTGCTAAACCATACGCTAATGGTGTTTGCAATAAGACAAATGTTTGCTTTTGACATGTGTTTGTGATATTTTGAATGCGGTGGCATTTTGCATTTTGTGTGTGCAATTCTTGGATTTGTGTGTAAAGGTTTGAAAAAAAGAGACAAAGTTTTGAAAATGTATGTAAGCAGTTGAAAAAAAAACTGTTAACTGTTAGACAGTGTTATTTTATAAAAACTAGTGACTTTTACACTTTTTAATGCCACGTTTTGTAATACTTGCGTTGTTTTATTTTTGTAATATCTATAATTTTTGTATTCATTTTTTTTTTCTAAAGAGACTCTGCCTCCCTTGCCTTGACTGATGGCAGAAACCATGAAACACAAAAACATCAGAAATTCATTATCTTAAATTATGATCCTTGCGGGATTGAGGTTATGTAAATTTTGGCAGGTTATATTACATTAATTTAAATGTGTTTTTAATCTCACTTTATAAACCAATGTCTTTGCTGTTGACCTTCGATGATATAATTCAATAAGCAAAAATGACTTTAGACAAACATCATATTTGTGTTTTTTTTATTTATTGCTGAAATAAGAGTGTAGATCTTTCTTCAGCAGCAGCTGAAAGGTTTGTTTGAGCAGCGCCCTCTACTGTACAGCTGTGAATTTACATTTCCTTCAGCCTGAGGATTATTCATTTCACTTCTGGTGTGAAAGAGCCTTTACATCTGCCAAAAATAATAACACATTTTTGTCATTACAAAACAAACAAGATGAGGAAAAGTAACGCAACGTAACTTAAAAAGTGAAAAAGTCCATTAAAATTACTTTTTTAGGCAGTAACGCAATATTGTAATGCATTACTTTTAGAAGTAACTTTCTCCATCACTGCACGTCCGCACTGAACTCTGGGCCGGTTCTGGTCGGGTCTCCTCTACAGAGAGAGGAACATCCAGAGAATGACCATCCATTTCTATCACACAGAAAAGATGAAGATGAACTAAAAACACACAGTATTATTAAAAACATATCTTCATTCACAAAAAAAATGATACAAAACTCATGTTTTGACTGTGAGTGTGTTAATAAATAAATAATATGTTCTTTAAAGAATAATCATACCCTCAGAGGAACAAACAGAAGTCATCATCCTCCAGACAGCAGACAGACAGCTGAACACTGATGGACAAACACACGTGACTGCAGACCCTGAATCTGTAACAGTAACATGGCTTATTATAAATAACTTAAATTTTGACTTAAATTTTGAATTTATATGGAAAATGAGTTCATTATATATATGTGAAAGTGATATGATTAAAGATTATGAAGAAGGTGATCTTAAAATGATTGATTTTGATTTATGAATGGGGTTATCAGTGTTTCATTAATGAAAAGTCCTCTTTCTGACTCTGTATTCAGAAAATGTTCATACGTTTTAAACTTACAGTTAAGTTTTTTGTTGCAATGTGACTTTGAGCTTTCTAAACTGTGAAACATTTTGCTTTTCACCAGCAATTATTAATTGATTTTCAAACATAATTTTAGTCCTCATAACATGTCATTACAACATGTATAACAGTGAACATAAATCTCTGTTTATTGATGAGTGGCAGAAAGGCATATAGTCACTAACATGTTATAAGGAATATATTAAGCCTCTTTTTTAATTATGCTTTTTGTGGTAAATACAATCCTAGTTGCTCCAATCAAGAATATATTCCAATGCCGATGAAGAAGTGTTAGTAAAGAAACATTTGAAATTTTCAATGATAGTACCTAAAATATATGATCTTATAGAAAATGTAAGCTTTGGTTATTTATTTATTTATTTTTTAATTCTTTCACGATTAATTTTATGATTATTTTTTACTAAAATGGCTATAACTCGAGAACGAAATGAGATATCTTTACCAAACTCGGTACACGTGTAGGGGCTCAATCTTTGGTCACGATAAAAAATTTGCATCGATTGGAAAAACATGAAACAAAAACCATGGAAACAGCTGTAACTATGCAACCGTTAGTCCAATCGACTTGATATTAGGCATGCAGTGTCTTGGTCCAAGGGGGCATAGTGGTCTATGAGGACATTGGCGTATCTCAAAAAACACGGCCGCTATTGGCCAATGAATTTTGAGCACCTATTAGACAAGGTTAACGAAACTCGGTGGGCATGTTCGACTCATGGCCCTAGAGGTCGGTAAGAATTTTGAAATAAATCGGCCACTAGTTGGTGCTAACGAATTTTATTCCTCAGTAATCACATGGTGTTTCACAGATCCACAAAATATGCCTATCATTTGATAGATCGCCTCATGCTGAACAACTTTGCCTCAAGAACCAATGCTGTCAATCAAATCAATGTTCAAATCAAATGTTTGTTGAAACTTTGCTCTTCATGATCTACTCATTGAGTTTATGGTGTGACTCGTCTCTCGGTTTACCAGAGTTTGTTCAAGTCCTTCTCTGATACATAGTGATGGGACCAGGTTAGTACGTCACGTGACTTACACCTCACAGCACGTAGAGTAAAGTTGTCTAAACACACTAGGTTACGAGCGGGTGCCAATTCATGTATTTATGTTTGCTAGATAGTGTAGTTAGCGGTGTCCTACACTGAAGATGTTATTTGCCTTGTTTACTCTTTGATTAGTTTAGTATTTGTTGGGGGTTTAGTTATCTTGTTTGTTTTTATTGATTTTTTTTTGCTTTAGCACCGCTCTTGTCCCTCACTTTGTTATCGTTTATTCTTTGTTTGTATATAATTTGTAAATAGGTATTTGTTTGTTTTGGATATGTGTTTGGTTCACTGTTTATTGTATTATTGGGTGATTTGTTATATTGAATTATTTTTCTTACTAAAAGCAACTACACATTCAGTTTTCCTCTCTGCCTGTTTCCTTATGCACACATCACATATCCTTAATAAATGAGTATATTCCATTTAACAGCATTTTAATAATTAGTTTTCTCGTGTTACGTCTCCATATCCCCTAGATGCCAAGGGGACGAAACAGTACACTTGACTCATGAGTAAGATTGGTTTGGTTGGTCACTTATTTTATGTAGCACTAAATAAAAGTTAACGGGATAGGTGATACAACCATATCACATAGTAAATTATTAGGGGTTCAAGCACAAAGTGCTGAAAACCTATTGTAATTGTACTGATTTTTATTATTTTATTTCTTCTTTCCTAAAACTGATCGGGCAGCCCAAACCATAAGGCCTAGAGACTTGAAACTTTGTCAAACGGTAGTAGTCTTGCTCGCCACTCAGATACCCGTACTCGTCAAAATTGGCCAATAGGTGGCGCTACAGTGCTCAAATGCGCAAAATGTCTCATAACTCCTAGACTGTTTGTCCCAGACTCAAGTGTCTTATATCATTAGAAAGCTAACAATGAACGATAACCCATGATGAACAAAATGTATGTCTCCGATTTCATTTATGCCTTGAAAAATATTCCACCATTTTTAATTTTGTCCAAAACCTACTTTTGCGAACTAGTCCTAGGTTTTTTGCCCAATTGGAATAAAACCAGTGCTGGACAATTCTCTGGACTCTCTAGATTAATAATTATCAAAAAAAAAAGTTGAACTTTACCCATTGGGTCACTATAACAAGGTAATTTAGAAAGTGGGCGTGGCCAAATATACCAAAAAGCCTATAAAACCTAAACGAAAATGCAGAACTTCATGAAAGTTGGTGAGCACATGTAAGATATGACTCTAAAGAAGCACACCAATTTTCATGGAGATCGGACCATAGGTGGCGCTATAACTGTTAGAAAACTTTAAAAAGAAACTTTTTAAAAGTGTTTTTAATGCTTTTGGATGAAAATGTATATAACTCAAGGGGGGATCGACTTATTTTCACGAGACATATGTTTTTTGACTCCTGAATCCTTGCCGAGTCCAACGATACCAAACATGGTAGGTTTCCCTCTATGGTTTGTGCTACATTGTGATTTAGCGCTTAAAAAACATTTGCGAATATCTTTGAAACCATTAGTCCGATCGAGACAAAACCACCATAGGAAACACGGAACCTAAGTTGGTTTATGAAATGTTACAGCGCAAATGTCAATTTTGATAGGAAGTGGCAAAAAAATCCAATCAAAGTCTTTCATGGGTCATTTTTTTATGCTCTCTTATATATGTGTCTTTAACTTCAAAACGAAATGAGATATTTTCACCAAAATTGACACACATATGTATCGACACACTCTGAGGACACCCAAAAAAAAATGCTTTCAGCATGATATCAATATCTGTAATATATGGTGTGCATGTTGTAATTGACTGACTGACCACTGTGAGCACTACTGAGGCAGACATAAGTAAAAGCCAGTTCAAAACAACCACATGTGGTTTCCTGGAGTCACAGTGGGGGATTTCAAAGGTCACCCTCGCCACATCATACATTTTAAACAAAATAAACCAATTTTATGATTTATTTTTATACAAAATATGTTGCTCCATTAATATTTAATACAAACAAACTTTTTTTTTCTGCAATAATACACTCACTGTTGACAAAAAGTGTGGCATTCACCTCACACTCGTCCTTTCCAATTAAGGCTTGATCTGGAGCTGTTAATTTTCTGAATGGTTACAGATATGCATCCTTTTTCAAAAAACAGTGAAACTCCAGGAGTTTCCACAAAATCACAGCTATCAGAACAGGCACAGTGCTGTGCGATCAAAAAAGACTCCTTTGTAGTTTCTGATGTAAAAATTATCCTCAATCTATCAGCTTCCTCTGCTTTATCCATTGTGAAGGTCAGTGTAACATCTTCTCCATGGTTTGCCTCGATCTTCGACCCATCAGCAAGTAAAGCATCAACGGTTTTGAACAGAAAGAAAGTGTTTAGGATGACAATTAACCACTGCTTTAGAATAATGAGTGATGAACTGAGAGAACAATTTTAAAGGTCAATAAAAACAGGCATCTGTCCATTAACCCCCAACACTTTACCCGAAACCAATACAAAGTTAACTACGAAGATAGTGGAAATTAATATTTAACAAAACTGTGAAGAATCTCCAAGATTTTATCCAAAATACATAACTCAACATAATGTCGTCTGTGTTACAAATGAATTCAACACTGATTGACCTTTTGACCAGGAATGGTGGATCGTAGATGCGCACAGAGGACAGAGCCCCAGTGATGAAACACGGCTGAATCCCAAATGGCACACTTCTCTGCACTTGTGGACTTACAATAGCTGCCACATGCATTAAGTCCACGAGACCGTGGGCGTACCATTTATCATTTTAGGTTCAGAAGGTTCTTGAAAAAGGCCCCATTTGCGGCCGCTATGACCCTTCGATGCACACTTCAGCTGAGCCTGCAAGTCTGCGAACTACGCAGAGGACTTTACCCTGCAGTCAAAGCGGCATTACGTCACGAAAGTGCGGACTCAGAGGAAGACCGTGAGGGTTTAGGGTGCCATTTGGGATTCAGCCTTGGAAGGCCAAACATGTACTTCCGCACTCTTACTCAGTGAAGATGTTCACGGAGCACTCTGAGTCACATTTCACATAAGCACTTCCCAAATCCGTCTCTTTTTTCCATATAACATTTTGCGATCATGAGCCTCCATAATTTATTTTAAATGGTACTTACAAATAGTCTAGTCTTAATAACCGCACCTCTTGCATTTATATTCACTGCATAGGCTAGTAATAATCAGACTGTTTTCATGAAGGAGCTCACAAGAGCTCAAGTTTCCTACCAGTCCCACCCCTCACATAAATCTACTTTTTCCAAAAATATAACTTTTTTTTGCAAGCCCAGCCCAGCTGAGAATAAGTAATGTAACGTATTACTTTTCATAAAGTAATGCAATAAGTTACTTTTTAGGGAGTAACACATTATTGTAATGCATTACTTTTAAAAGTAACTTTCCCCATCACTGGAGATGATACTGGGGACGTTTATGCTTAATTCGTTTCAAATTTTGCCAAGACATGTCCAACATATTTTGTTGACCCTTTAACAACATTCCTAACCGAAAATGTATTCCTTATCCTATCCCTGAAGTTGTTGTATGCAGTATGTAGGTAAGCTTTTCCATGCAAAGAAACTGGTGTGAGAAAGAGTAATATATGTTAAATACAGACTATCAGTGAAGTTAAAGCTGCTGTCCGTAACCTGTTTGGATAAACATGATCCAAAATTTATTTTTGAGCAAGTACATAACCATCCAGTGTTCAAAATTATCTCCTTACCTTAGCCCAATTCACAACAGTAAGCTTGTAATAATGTTTTAATAAAATCGGTACTGGTGAATTTCCTCTGGAAATTTGAGCATGCAGATGTTTGTCTTTGTATCATTACATCACATCTGTAAACAGAAAGAACGAGTCCCAGCTAGTCGGCTATATGGCATGTGAGGATGCCGCTGGTATAGCAGATCATTTATAGTGTTTTCTCACAGCAGCTGCAATAATTAAACTTATCGTTTTGATGGAGGATTGTAATCCAGAAAGGTCCAAATGACAATCATCAATGACAACTGGAGATTCACCTGTAGTCAAAAGCAAAAGACTTCGGACTGCGGAGTGGCTCCAGAAATTGAAATCTACAGGTAACTCTAATACACACTGAACATACATAGTCACGCAATGCTGATGTTGTTAACATTAACAGTTTGAGAACAAAGTATAACAAAAATAAGTAGCAGGTTTTGACGTGATGCGAGCTAAGAAATGTATTGACAGAGACACGAACACAGGTAACAGCAGATGATATGGTGAGTGGAGATTCTAGCACAATCAAACAGACACTTAAAGGATTAGTTCACTTTCAAATCAAAATTTCCTGATAATTTACTCACCCCCATGTCATCAAAGATGTCCATGTCCTTCTTTCTTCAGTCGAAAAGAAATTAAGGTTTTTGATGAAAACATTCCAGGATTTTTCTCCATATAGTGGACTTCAATCACCTTGAATCTGAAAGTCAAAATTACAGCAGCTTCAAAGTGTTTTACACAATTCCAGATGAGAAATAAGGGTCTTATCTAGAGAAACCATAGCTAATTTTCTAAAAAANAAAAAAAAAAAAAAATTATATACGTTTTAACAATAAATACTTTAATTTCTTTTCGACTGAAGAAAGAAGGACATGGACATCTTGGATGACATGGGGGTGAGTAAATTATCAGGAAAATTTTATTTGAAAGTGAACTAATCCTTTAACTGATGAACAATGATGAAAGTCTTTGCCGGAGTGAATGGAGAACACGGAGAACAGAACAATAGATATGGAAGGGTAACAACGAGAACACAAGGAAGTCACAGCTAAGGAGTCCAGGTACGTATGACAAGACCAGACAATGNTATGTAGTCGTCTAATAATCGTCTAATTGATGACTAGTCTATTTTTGGGTTATGGTTAGACGTCTATTAGATTTTCACTGACAGCCCAAATTTTGCCTTGTTTTAGCCTAGACGGCCGGGCTATGTTTGGACGGCTATTAGACGTCTAATAGACATAAAATTGCTTGCTGGGACGTATGACAAGACCAGACAATGAACTGAATCAAACTGATGCTGCGTCCCAATTCGCCTACTTATACTACGCCCTAAAAGTATGTACTCTTTTTGTGAACAAAAAGTACTTACTTTTGAGTGTGTAGCAAAAGAGTAGACAAGCTTTGGGACATACTATCACGTCATACAATCGCGTCTCTATCGCATCCGGTCACCGTAAAACTGGCCTGTCAATCATCTTACATCCTCCACATTTCATTTAGCTAATTTCCTACCGTATCGGAGAGAAATGCAGCACATTGATCTGTAATCGCGGGTCTTTCATGTGGAGAACTCTCCTCATATTAATGCATGATGCATTTAAAAGTTAATGGCCAATCGGATCTTTATAAAAGTCCACATTGGTATTTGCAGATGAAATATAACACGGATAACATCAAATAAATATTTTCTATCAGTTTGAACTGATTATTAGTCACTCAAACCTCTCAGCGTCGATCGCGCATATCCGCCATGTTTTGTAGTTTTTTAACACTTTTTACTCGTGTTTGTAGTTCTGAACTGAAGCCTCTTCCAACGCGCAATGGGTTGTGGGCAGTGGCGTACCGCAAATCTGTGAGGCCCCCCCCGCAAAGAATGAGATGGGGCCCCTCCCACAAGCAGTGATGTCATGTGTTAAAATGTGTTGTGCACCTGAGTCCATCTGCCCCACAGTTTACAAAAACTGATTTAACAGTGAATCATGTGGTGAATTATCATTGCATTGATTTATTTGATGTTATTATCGAATAATATTATAGCCTAGCCTATATGATAGACCTATATAATGTTTAGTGATTTTGATATCGCAGACTAAAATACCTTCAGGAATAAATATTTAGGCTAATTTACTCATTAAAACCAAAGGAGCGCCAAGAGAACGGATAACAGCCGCAACGAGCCGCAATGAGCACTGACCATGATTTCAGAAACAACACATTCCAGCGGATAGATCTGTGTCTCTTATTTAACACAGACCTACACATTTCTTATCAAATGGAGATGTTTCTTTCTTTTAGGTACAGCTATTAGCCGAGTTTAAATCAATTTTTGAGACGTTTCAGAAAGATTCTCGCAGAGAGACAGCTGAAAGCGCACCCTGTTTTTTATTTATTCTATTTTACAAAAGTAGCCTACAAGCAGAAGTGGGTAGAGTATCCAAAAACTGTACTCAAGTAAAAGTACAAGTACTTATAGAAATATTTACTCAAAGTAAAAGTGAAAGTAATAATCCTAATAGTTACTTGAGTAAGAGTAAAAAGTATCCAATGAAAATCTACTCAAGTAGCTCGTTACTTGTTACTTTTATATATATATATATATATACACACACACACAATAGCATATTTAAATTATTATCATAATTAGATATCTTTGCAACAAACACAGAAGAGACATGCATTATTTCTGGCATCTGTAACCCGAATATATCGTTACTATATTAATAACGTATACAGCTTGAAAGAAGAGAGAAAACTCTTCACATGTGCTCGCGCTCATATCTGAACATCACACAAACAATGATCAAATAGACATTGATTGGATCTTCTTTGGTCTGTTCTCCAAAATGTAATCAAATGTATATTTCAGCAGGCGCGTGTAAACTGGTTAAAGTGTCAATGTAAAGGCGTTCATTTTCAAGACTAACAGGTCGCTGGCGCTGGCGCTGCCACTGCGTAATAGGCTACCACAAACTACCGCGGGACGGCGGATGTTTATTTCGTACTCTCTGAACAATGGTAGCTTATTTAAAGTATAAATTAAGATATATGTCCATAAAAACGGTAAAGAAATACTACATACTCTTGTTATAGTGACGTAATAATCGGTTTGGTAAATGTCAGCTATTGGCTGTATCATTAATTGAAATCAAATGAAATCGATAGGCCTACCTGTGGAATTGTTCACAGACAGCATACGCAGCTCAACTAATAACGATCTTCAGCGCTGGCAAACAATTGGATGCATTTGCAGATTTGCTTTTAATTGACTGTAGGTCCACTGCCACTTTATCCAACGCTCAGTCCGAGTGAGAAACCGCTTCAAACGATTCAGCGCGTGCAGGAACTGAACAAATCATTCAAACTGATTCACGAATCAATTTAGACAGTTTTACCAACTTCTTTGATCAAGTCTTTGAAAAGAATCGACTCAAAAGAGTGATTCATTTGTGAATCGGGCATCGTTCATGAATAAAGAGACAGCGCGCTTGGAATAAACATAGGCATTTCTTAACATTTACAGTAGCCTATTGAATTAAAATAAAGTAACGAGAGGAACGTCGCCCAACGTAGCGAAGTAAAAGTACAGATTTTTCATTACAAATTTACTCAAGTTAAAGTAAAAGTACCCACATTTAAATCTACTCTAAAAAGTACAAATTTTCCAAAAAACTACTCAAGTACATGTAATGAAG
>RJVU01042605.1:629115-646261 GCA_003731715.1 Anabarilius grahami | reverse complement strand
AATAGGCTACCACAAACTACCGCGGGACGGCGGATGTTTATTTCGTACTCTCTGAACAATGGTAGCTTATTTAAAGTATAAATTAAGATATATGTCCATAAAAACGGTAAAGAAATACTACATACTCTTGTTATGACGTAATAATCGGTTTGGTAAATGTCAGCTATTGGCTGTATCATTAATTGAAATCAAATGAAATCGATAGGCCTACCTGTGGAATTGTTCACAGACAGCATACGCAGCTCAACTAATAAAGATCTTCAGCGCTGGCAAACAATTGGATGCATTTGCGGATTTGCTTTTAATTGACTGTAGGTCCACTGCCACTTTATCCAACGCTCAGTCCGAGAGAGAAACCGCTTCAAACGATTCAGCGCGTGCAGGAACTGAACAAATCATTCAAACTGATTCACGAATCAATTTAGACAGTTTTACCAACTTGTTTGATCAAGTCTTTGAAAAGATTCGACTCAAAAGAGTGATTCATTTGTGAATCGGGCATCGTTCATGAATAAAGAGACAGCGCGCTTGGAATAAACATACGCATTTCTTAACATTTACAGTATTGAATTAAAATAAAGTAACGAGAGGAACGTCGTCCAACGTAGCGAAGTAAAAGTACAGATTTTTCATTACAAATTTACTCAAGTTAAAGTAAAAGTACCCACATTTAAATCTACTCTAAAAAGTACAAATTTTCCAAAAAACTACTCAAGTACATGTAATGAAGTAAATGTAGGCCTACTTCGTCACTACCCTCCTCTGCCTACAAGGTGTTGTTATTGTGAGTGTAAATATAAAATAAAATTTTTAAAAAGTAGACCATTTGTAGTCTTGCACTAATCTGTATTATTAAATATATAAAAATGACGGAAGGCCTGTTTTAAGTTGTTTCAGCTGCCATGAGGAAAAATCCATCAGAACGCGCCGGCACAGTCGTCAGCCAGAGGGATAAAAATTTAGCCAATTTAGTTTCATATTTATATTTAAATATTGGGCTATAGCCTAATATACGATGGATGCGCAATGTCGGGACACATGCAGCGGGTCAGACATGAGTTTGACCACTTCATTAAGTTTTGTTTTATAGTAAGTCTTTCTATAAAGTGAATTTCGTTTTGTAGAAATTTTATCTTAATTTCAATCAATGTTTCATCAACCAATTGCCTATATTTAATAAATAGGTTGAAAACCAAGAACGTCGGTTGTGGAACGGATTGAAGTGTGTACCCATGTTTCCGCGGCCTTTAAATAAGGCTGAAGCGATAGACGTCTTTCTGTTTTTATTAAATTTCTTTATTACTTTATTACATGTCTTTATTACTTAATTAATTGATAAGATATTTTTGGTCTAACAATATATTTTAGCTGGTCTAAAATCTAAGTTAGACACAAATTCCCTTCTAGACAAGCGCGTAAATTGCTGTTTCGGCCGCACATTTTCAGTAATTTCGATCGGTACATCAAATGACGTAGGCCTAAACTAAATTCATGCATTTACTAAAAGAATAAAGAAATAACTCTAGACTTATTTGGAAAAGGCTACATTTGGAAAAGAACTTCAGACATTCCGGTAGCTGACCATTAGCAGAGCTGGCGATGGGGTAAATACGTTTGGGCAATATATAATAATAATAATAATAATAATAATAATGTCTCAGCAAAGACCGAACATATTTATTTGTTTCGGCACACATCCGCTAAGAGTAACACAGCGCGTTAAGGCTTGCTGTTGTCTTGGCTACCTTACAAACTGCGATGGAAACAACAGTGATGAATTTTTCCCCCTTTTGTGGTAATTTAGCACTATTTTCTATTATCTTCTGCTTGCATTTTTGGGCTTCAGTTAGATGCTTTATTTTCATCTTTAGTCAATTGAGTTCAGTTCTAAAAAAAAAGAAAAAAAAAAGCAAAGGCTATAAAGTAGTCTAGGTAAAGGTGAATCTGCGACGGGGCCCATAGGGTGGGGGCCCCCACGCACCGCGGGGGCTGCGGGGGTGTCCCGTAGGCCACTGGTTGTGGGCAATATTAGCCTTTATAGTGTGCACGGATCCACACTTCAAAAATCTACCGGAAATAGTAGACCATCCGGGGACTTTTGGCATACTCTTTTCAACATACTATGCTTTGGGACACACTTATTTTAATCTCACATACTATTTAGGATGGATAGTATGGACATTGGTACGCAGGGCAAGAGTCTATATAGTGTCTATTAATGAGGTGCAGGTGCTCGTGATCAGTACTCAGGGGAGAGTGAACGAGTGGGCGGAGTGTGGAGATCTGGTGATGATGCTTGGGTGTTGGTGGGCATTGGCTGTGTATCCGTGACAATAACTGCTATTGCAGGTTTCAAACAGAGATGGCGACAAAGAGACAAAACTTACAGACTATCATAGACATTGTCAAGAAACCAAAAACATAAGAAGGAGGAAACAATGGTGTTTGAGACTCGCTGTATGTCATTTCCATGTACTGAACTTTTGTTATTCAACTATGCTGAGGTAAATTCAATTTTCAGTTCTAGGGCACCTTTAATATTGTACACAACTGAAAGCACTAGTGAAAATCATAGCCTGACTCCACAATCTGGCAAGAGACAAAACTGTTTAAAAAGATGCCGTTCATATTATGAATACTTGTGCTAAAGAAAAAATGCATCTGACAAGTACTTTATTTGGAATGTTTTTATTATATAGGATTCATTTTAATTACCAATTGCACGTAATTATTTAATGAATGAAAATCAAATGCTTTCAGTTTGGAAACCCCAGATCTGAAACTTCAAAGTCGTGACCCTTTAACTCTCGACTCTTAAACCCGCTGGTCTTCATCATCATCGCTCACACTCATCCTCCTGTGAATGAACATGGCCGCACTGAACTCTGGGCCGGTTCTGGTCGGGTCTCCTCTACAGAGAGAGGAACATCCAGAGACTGATGATCCATTTCTATGGCTGCAAGAACAGATGATTAAACACACTGAATTATTTGAGTACAGATCTTCATTCAGAATCAAATGATACAAAGCTCATGTTTTGACAGTGAGTGTGTTAATAAATGAATAATATGTTCTTTAAAGAATAATCATACCCTCAGAGGAACAAACAGAAGTCATCATCTTCCAGACAGCAGACAGACAGCTGAACACTGATGAACAAACACACGTGACTGCAGACCCTGGACATGAACAGTAATTAACAGTATTTTTTTGTTGCTGTTGAGCAAAATAGCCTATTTAAATATATATTTATATATTTTTATTGAAAAAAAACTATATTTCTGAAATGTATATATACAATGTCTGAATAAGTAGCTTAGGCTAGATTATGGCATTAACATTAACTAAGATGTAAGATTAATAAATGTTGTTGTAGAATTCATCGTTATTATATCTTATTATGATCTTATCACTCAGCATTATATCACTATAGCCTACATTTATTCTAATTAATTTTTTTTCTGTAAAGTTATAATTTCTTAATATAGGTTATGAAATATCTGAATGACTCACCTGTATTGGAGTTTTGCATTGCTCGATGTGATATAAATGAATAGTCTACTAAAGGGTTTTGGTTGCGTTCAAGTCAAAAGTCACGGCTTTATGGTGAATGGGATGCGAGTTGTGAACAGAAAGTCATTTCCCGGGGGCGGAGCTAAAGGCTGCACCACAATTCACAAAAAGAAAAAAAAACACTTGCAACTACCTGCAAGCTCATAACAACTACCCACGCAAACCTCTTTGCCTCGCTTAGACAAGAAAATAAGAACAAGACAACAAGAGAAGAAAAAAAAGAGGGAAAAAAAGTGCTGAGGGAGACATTCTGAACATCTAAAATAACAGAATGTTTTCTGTCATGGGTATCCTCAATAGGGTTTAGAAATGATGAATATGGAAGCAAGACAACAGAAAATTTGTTCAAAACCTATAACTTGACCTTTGGCCTATGTATAGGCCTATTCTAAAGCCATGATTGGTTGGTGTTAAGTAAAACAATAAGTGTTTGCACATGTGAGGAGTTAGTGTGAGGCACTGATGAATTATGATCAGTTGTGTTTGAAAAAGGAAATCAAGATACTTCCTGTTAGATTTTTGTGTGCTACATAGAGAATTGTGTGTTGTGTTTTGCAAAAAGTGTTTTATGAAATTGAAAACTGAGTCAAAGGCCGAGAATTAGTGTGTGATTTTGCAGATTTGGTGTGTGGTTGCTTATGCTGTTTGAGTGTCAGGTGTTAAAAATTGTGTGAAAAGTAAAGATTTTGTGTGTAAGCAGTTGGAAAATACTGCAAGGATTAGAACATTGGGTCTTCATTTCTGACTTGCTGTGTTTAAGTATTTGCAAATAAGATGAGAAAGATCCATGATTTTGGTATGGGGTAAGCTTATATGAAAAAAAAAAAATTAAGCATTTTAGAAACGTGTTATTTGACTGCGTTTTGTGTGAAAACGACATGAATTGTGTTAATAGTGTGGCCACAACAGACGGATGTTCTGCTAAATGTGTTTAGAGTTTTGAAAATGTGACCTTCTTCTTCGGGATCTTCTTATTGATTTCATGTTATTGTTTCGTCGGATGGCAAAAAGACCTTTAGCCATACAATTAAAAAAAAGAAAAGAAAAGAAAGACCTTTATCCATGAAGAAAGTGGAGCGGGCAGCTCGCCAAAAAAATGCGAATTGAATCTAAGACATATTCGGATGGGATTACTTAGAGGAATTCTGAGTTATCTGAGAAGCAGTAATTTTCCGATTCACGAACAAATGGAATGACATTTCGTAAGTGAACTTTGTTGCGTGTTTTTGACTCACAAGAGACTCATAAAGAGTCATCTGTTAATGAAGCTGACCACACTGGGCGCCGGGGTGACAGCTGAAGTGCCCCCCAAACAACATGCTAGTGCAACATGAACATGTCATACTAAATATCTTTATTTCCATCATTAAAGGCATGGATGAGGACTACATGCAAAACCATATGTTTAAAAAAGCATACCAAATAAGCAAGCCCAAGAAAGTTGCAAGCAACCTATAACAGCTGAATTCAGCATCAAAACCAACGCTAAACTTTACAAGCATCTAAGCAACTATCTATAAGAGAAAACCATTCCACAAACGACAGCAGCGTCACATATTTGACCAGAAATAATAGTAAATAAGCCTTACCTTTAGCGGAACATCTTGTGCATGCAAAATCGTTAATTAATTAAGCCTTCGCGTGCTATCGGAATTATCGTAAAAACGAGCTTCCTATGTAAAAACGGCACATGAACATTTACATATGTGTAATCATTTGAAGTGTATTTTTTTTATTTACGTAACGAAAATTGCCTGCATTTGACCGAAATTACAGAATCGTCAGCAAGCTGACTTTCTAGCACTGTGAATGTTTAGCTATGGTTGTCAGTGTATGGACACTACCTTCAGTAGGCCTATAATTTTGGTTTTAATAAGATTTTAAACCTAAAAAGCATAAATCTGGTGTCCTCTATGAGTCCTGTTCATTCCGACAACAAAGCACTTGAATGCAACAATCGTGTAATAACGACTTCTTAAGTGGGAATTATGAAATTTACGATAGCATGCAAAGGAAGCATCCATCCTCAAAGTCCCCTTCGGATTCAAGCAGTGAGAGTGCAGACAGCCGCTTCTGTCTCATGATTGTCCTGAGTTCATTCTTCACTCTTTAAAGTTGAGAGAAGGATCGCAGTTGGCAACGGGCAGGGTAAAGAACAGCCTGAGTGAAACGAATACACTTGGGAAAGTAGTCTGTAGCCCATTTTTTTTAGTAGAAGTTGTTTTATAGTAAGTCTTTCTTTAAAGTGAATTTCGTTTTGTAGAAATTGTATCTTAATTTCAATCAATGTTTCATCAACCAATTGCCTGGATTTAATAAACAGGAAGAAAACCAAGAACGTCGGGTGTGGAATGGATTGAAGTGCGTAACAAACGAACCCATGCGGCCTTTGAATAAGGCTGAAACAATAGATGTCTTTCTGTTTTAATTAATTTTATTTATTACTTTATTACATGTCTTTATTACTTAATTAATTGATAAGATGTTTTGGTCTAACAATATATTTTAGCTGGTCTAAATTCTAAATTAGACACAAATTTGCGTATAAGCGCTATATAAAGTTCCCTTCTAGACAAGCGCGTAAATTGCTGTTTCGGCCGCAAATTTTCAGTAATTTGGATCGGTGCATCAAATGATATAGGCCTGAACTAAATGTATGTATTTACAGTAAAAGAATAAAGAAATAACTCTAGACTTATTGGCTAGGCTATATTTGGAAAAGAACTTCAGACATTCCGGTAGCTGACAATTAGCAGAGCTGGCGATGGGGTAAATACGTTTGGGCAATATATAATAATAATAATAATAATAATAATGTCTCAGCAAAGACCAAACATTGTCTCACACGTCCGCTAACAGTAACACAGCGAATCAAGGCTTGCTGTTGTCTTGGCTATCTTACAAACGGCGATGGAAACAACAGATTTTCCCCCTTTTGTGGTAATTTAGCAGTATTTTCTATGATCTTCAGCTTGCATTTTTGGGCTTCACTTGGATGCTTTATTTTCATCTTTAGTCAATTGAGTTCAGTTCTAAAAAAAAAAAAGCAAAGGCTACATAGTAAATAGGTGAATCTGCAACGGGGCCCATCATAGGGTGAGGGCCCCTATACGCACCGCGGGGGCTGCAGGGGTGTCCCGTACGCCCATGTCTGAATGACTCACATGTATTGGAGTTTTGCATTTCTCGATGTGATATAAATGAATAGTCTACTAAAGGGTTTTGGTTGCGTTCAAGTCAAAAGTCACGGCTTGACTGTGAATGGGATGTGAGTTGTGAACAGAAAGTCATTTCCAGGGGGTGGAGCTAAAGGCTGCACCACAATTCACAAAAAGAAAAAAACACCCGCNAAAAAAAAAAAAAAAAGCTCACAACAACAACTACCCACGCAAACCTCTTTGCCTTGCTCAGCAAATCAAACAAGAGAAGAAGAAAAAAAGAAAGAAGAGGGGAAAAAAGTGCTGAGGGAGACATTCTGAACATCTAAAATAACAGAATGTTTTCTGTCATGGGTCTAGTGGTAAGGTTAGTTTAGGGGGAGAGAATATACAGTTTGTACAGTATAAATCCATTATGCCAGTGGAATGTCCCCATAAAACATGGAAATCCAATCACATGGAAGCAGCGTCAGTGTCATCCACAGTGTCTCCTCTATTGCCTGGAGAAGTGTTATGTTGACATAGGGACAACGATCATGCACTTTCCAGCACCATGTGGAAAAAAAATCCTCAATGGGGTTTAGAAATGATGAATATGGAAGCAAGACAACAGAAAAGTTGTTCAAAACCTATAACTTGACCTTTGGCCTATGTATAGGCCTATTCTAAAGCCATGATTGGTTGGTGTTAAGTAAAACAATAAGTGTTTGCACATGTGAGGAGTTAGTGTGAGGCACTGATGAATTATGATCAGTTGTGTTTGAAAAAGGAAATCAAGATACTTCCTGTTAGATTTGTGTGTGTTGTGTTTTGCAAAAAGTGTTTTATGAAATTGAAAACGGCCGAGAATTAGTGTGTGATTTTGCAGATTTGGTGTGTGGTTATGCTGTTTGAGTGTCAGGTGTTAGAAATTGTGTGAAAAGTAAAGATTTTGTGTGTAAGCAGTTGGAAAATACTGTAAGCACAATTTTGAAAACAGGGCCCAGTTTTTCAAATGCCTTCACACAATTAGCACAACACTACACCAAAGTAGCAAAACACCTCAGATCATTTGCAAAATGGAACACTTTTGTCAAAACTATACAATATCTTATAAAAACCTTATTTTGTTGTCATAACATAAACACAACCATCATTTGGTCTGATTCTGTTTGAATCAGTTAAACACTCCTGTGCTCAACCTAAAACACTTTTAGCATTTACATGAGAAAGTGTACAAATAAATTCACCAACACCACATGACACCAATTGTGCAGACTAATGAAAATATTAATTTCTTTTCATGTACTCGAGTCAGTCAATACTGAACATTTCAACAAAACTTTCATAACAGAACATTTTCCAGTTTTCATATCAGAACATTACTGAACGTACCATTGCACTGTAAGCTTACAGTAATACTGTAACATAAATTATATATGCAGTTCAGTACCGAATGAAAACAAACAAACAAACAAAAAAAAAAATCTAAACATCTCTCTGCCTAGATGGATCTGGCCACAGGGCCTCATCAACATCACAGGCAATATTTTCATTGCAAGGCAACATGGAAAGAATCTTTTGGAGTGACGAATTCACCCTTGTATGGATGCTGCTTCAATTTGATCACATGCTTCCTCCATAGCTTGAATGAGGGCCATCTGGACATAGGGCCGGAGATCATAAACCTTCCACCGCCATGCTGAGAAGAACTCCTCGATGGGGTTTAGATACCATGTTGACAATAGCCCTGTGCCCAATGATGATTCTTCCTCTTATTACTGTTGTCAGGTTAAATCCAGCCTCATTAATAAACTCATGTGGTACTTCCTCCGCATCCATTTGCAAAACTCTGAAATACAGCAAAATATCAAAGTGTGTAGATCAATATACTGTAGGTCTGCTATATAGTAAAATTACATGTACAGTAAAGGTTATGTATGCAGTACACAATACAGTCAGTGAACAAAACGTACCACTTATTCACGCCGCAGGACTTTCACCCTGTCTGAATTTCTTTCAAAGGGCACTTTATACAGTTGTTTCAACAGAACTTGATGTTTTTTAAGGATACGGGCTAGGGCTGGGCGATATATCGCATGCGATTGTCACGCGCATTTCGTCAGTAAAGCCAGTTCCCTGATTACCGCTAAATCACCATCACCTGCTTTCAAATGGAGCGCCATTTACAGTTTTTTTCGATTGCTTACACACTAAAATTAAAAATAACCCACAGTTACTGAAACTCTACACTCAAGGAGCAAAACCTCAGCCCAGATCTGCACAACTATAAGCACATTCTCAGCCTCACACTTTTTGCAAAAAACGACACACATTGTTTTGCACAACACTAAACACACTTTTCTACATTAGACACAGAAATCTAACATAATGTCACTTCTTTGCCATTTCAAGACACTACTTTCCAAAATACCACCCCTATAAACCAATTGATCAAACACAGTCGTCAGGTGTGAAGACACTCAGGTGCTTAACTGTAAACTCAACAATCAGGTACAAGTACTATTAAAAGGCAAAAGGTGAGTTTATGTGTCTTCAACAAAATGAAAGGCAATGTTGCAGTAAGAGGGAGAGGGAGAAACATCATTTTGAATCATTTTGAATGTCCCAGGCCAACGCGGTGGTAACATCACAATATATGTTGCAATCACGCAGAATAGGGTCCTCCACCAGCATGCCAACTTAGGCCCTTACAACACGGCCCACATATTCACATTTTAGACAGACTGCACAAAATCATCACAGCAGAAGACTAAATGGATGCAGAGCAGATGAGATACATTGTCACATGGGACAATGTAAATTTCCACCTATCTGCTCTGGTCCAAAACTGGTTTCATTAGCATCCACAATTTTCACTCCAATACCTCACACCATACTGTCCCTTCCTTAAACCCATTGAGGAGGTTTTTTTTTTTTTTTTTGGCATGGAAGGTGTACAATCTCCAGCCCTATGTCAGGATATCCCTCATTCAAGCCATGGAGAAGGCCTGACCGAACTGATGCAGGGATGGATTCGTCTTTCAAGAAGATTCTTCCCTCGCTGTCTTGTGAGAGAGGACATCGCCTGTGATGTGAAAGTGCTATGGCCAGATCCAGCTAGGCCAGAGATGATGCTTAAGTGTTTTTTCTATTGTTTTTTTTGTTTTTGTTTTCATTTAAAATCATGCTTTTGTTTTGTCTCCAAAAATGTTTTTGTTCATGTAATATATTGTATTTAGAATATGTTCTGATTTTCAGTGCAAAACGTAACCTTTGGAAAGGCATTGATGTATTGAATGGTTTTACAATGTGGTGAGAAATAAATATTTTTATCAGTGGGCAGTACTGGTCTTGTGTTTTTTTGTTTGTTCGTTTGTTTTTTTTTCAATATATTCATGTGCATTACTCTAACAATATCTCTGAAAAAAGTAAAAACCAGACTATATCATTAGAAAAGTATAAAAGTTACAAGTGTTTAAGATTGAGCTCAGCAGTATGTAAATTAATCAAACATCCTGCTGTGTTCCCGTGGCTCAGTGCTGTGTTCCTGTGGCTCAGTGGTAGAGCATTTCGTTAACAGCGCAAAAGGTTGTGGGTTTGATTCCTATAGGGAACACATGTTAGATAAAAAATGTTAGCCTGAATGCATTGTAAGTCGCTTTGGATAAAAGCGTCTGCTAAATGCATAAATGTAAATGTAAATAAATGCAAACAGAATCAGAATGTATGAACCATGTGTGTTCCATACGGTGTCAAAGTTGGGTTTTGTTAAATGAATGTAAAGTTTTGAATGAAGTGTTTCATTTTGCAAAAGAACTGAGGTGTTCTGCTACTTGTGTGGGTGGATCTGTGAATTGTGTGTAATGCTTGACTGGATGTGGTCGTTTGGCCTTACCACCGGCTTTATGACTTCATTTCCTAAACTTCCCATGTACTGATACTTCCTGTTATGCACTTGCAGAAACACGCTGCAGAATAATTAGATGCCATGCAAAATGTAATGTCATTGCATTACTCATCACAAATGTATTGGAGTAAAAAGTACATTTACTTGCTCAAAAATGTAGTCAAGGTTAAAATACAACATCAAATTATGGCAAAAAAGTGTTAAAACATGTTAAAACGCAACTTTGTAATTGAATGGCACTGGACTACACAATAATGGGAACGCTATAATTAATGACATTTAAAGTACAATAGAGAAACTTAAAAAGTGGTGTTTTTTTATTCGTGTTGTGACTTCTTGCCATCGTCATTCACAGAGCTTGGGGATTTTCTTATAAGCTTGGGAGGAGTATAACCTTCAGTTCCCCCCTCTCGACTTAAGCCGAGTTCAGACTGCACGATTTTCAAAGTAGTCGGGTCACTGTTCTTTTCACACTGCATGACTATCTTGGCCAGCATTCAGTCGCTGTTGTGTTCACACTGCACGATGGATCGGCGACAGAAGGTTTCACACTGCATGACTTTACAATAGGAAGAATCGCCGACAACTCTGTCTGTCACGCAAACTACGTTTCACAACCAAACACACGCGAGATGTGACAAGGAAACAACACGATAGGTGTGTTCGACATCGGCTGCGGCGGCCGGATGCAACCGATCGGCGAGAGTATCCGCGTGCAGGCGGGGAGGAGCTGAAAACGGAGACGTGAAGTCGGACACTTTCTGCTTCTCGTAGTGACGCTCGCGCTGCGTTTGCATACTTTATCACAGCTGAAGTGAAATAAATTCAATATTTGACTAATACACTGATGTTTCAGAGACATTTTCATTCAATACTTTATGTACTGCTTACAGCGTCTGTTTTTACAAGAATAAAGTTCAACATAAGCATATGTTATTTAAATAACAATGTAGTGGGGTCTTTGTTTTTTATCCGTTTTATTTTGATAGACACAATACAACATCGCGACTACATGAAAAGAGCTTTAACTGTTATAAAAATACAGATTTTTGAGCATTACTGGAACTGAAGGCGTGACAATAAACACGAAACACACGTGATCGTTGTCATGCGGTGAATCCGGCCAATCGTGAAACAGCTGTGTCGTCATCAGTGCTCGTGCAGCTCCTCTTTACAAACTGCGCTGGCTGCCTCAGCCGGCTGATCTCGAATCGCTCTCGCGGTACTTTGAAGCCATACGTCACAGTCACATGGTGTCGGCGCTGTCTCAAGTCGGACAAAATTTCTTACCGGCATGCACTGCTTCAAGTCAGCCGCCGATCGGTCTGTGCGGCGCTGCTTGAGCTCGAACACACCTGATATCATGCGTGCAAGACCGGAGTTCTCACGTGAGACTGGGATTATTATTAAAAATGGTAGCCTGCATGAAGCTTGCAATACGAATTGCCTGTGCGCTGATTTGCAGCGAAAACAAGAAAAAGAAAAGAAGAATATGTAGGAGGAAATGGTTGGGGAGACGCGAGGAACAAGGATTGTGTGTTCTGCAACGAGAGTGGTCTATAACTCCTCTCCGAACTCCCCGCTGCTCTGTATCTTGCTATCTCATTGGCTGTCGCTCATCGCCGATGTAGTTTTCAGTCCGAACACTTTTCACACAGCAAGATTTTGAATCGCCGACAGGTCCAGATATTTAGCATGCCAAATATCTCATGGGCGTCGGCGACTCGTCTGCGATTCTCTCAAATCACGTCTTTGCTCATTCACACTGCGTGATTGTCACTCGCGTGAACGAGCACCGATTTGCCTGTGATTTCGGGCATTTGTCGGCGATTTCTCAAAACCTGTCGGCGAGCCAAAATCGGGGCTAAAATCGAGCAGTCTGAACTCGGCTTTACTGTGCGCATGATCGGTGGAGCTGCATCCTCCAACCACACCCTACCCATACCTAAGCCATATCTTTCCAACAGGTTAAGCTCCACCCTTGTCTCCCACAACGAGTGCTTCAAGAGTCGCACAGTAAAGGCCCCAGTATACTTCAAACAGGGACGATTTCTTTAAGAATGCAAGGGAAGCTCGGCTTCCCTTATAATGTCACAAAATTAATGGTCAAATATGTACTATTGTATTAACATTTTATTGACTAAAAATGCGTTAGAAAACGTTCATCTCAAAGACGAGTTCGTTCAGAATCAGTTACATATAGCAGGTCGGCTGACTCGATTTCCTTCTCATACATTCCCGCAGCGTCACAGTGCATTTCCCTATTGAAGCCCAGCGTCCATTGACTTCAATGGGGCTGCTTTGAACGGTTTTTTTCAGCGCTTCGAAACTAGACGGTCATTGGATAAACGCTGCGATTATGTCCCGCCCACGGACGCTCAGCGTCTCTGGGGGTGAATGGGGAGTGGGCTGGCCCGGACTCCGAGCTTCTGCGTGATGATTGGAGGGTCTGTCGAAAGACTGCATCTCCTTTTGACTGACAGCGATTCTGTACTATAAGGAATCACTGAAGCTATTCGCGCTCAGTCCCATCGCGGATTTCTCAAGTTCAGTCGAAATAAAAACTGCTGCAACCTATTTCTTTGATATTTGCTTGGCGAAATTGCTTGATTTTCATCATACATTTCACACAATTATACACCACATTCCTTGTTTCAGTTTTACAGAGTTTAATATTTTTTTTACTTGAAAAGACTCCTAGTTGGTACGACAGGGTCACAGACCATTTTCTTGAAAAGGAACGTAGGGCAGAATTTACTTTTAAATAAATAGACAATTTTATGATGTAGGCCGAAAATGAGCTTCCCCTCTCTAACAGACCAGTAGCCGCCACTGACTTCAAATGAAATTGAGGAACGAACTGATGTGACGTTATTTCGAACAAAATCAGGCCAAAACGAAGTTCGTTTTGTGTTCTTTTTGGAAGTTCGAAACGGCTTGCCAAAGCGAACTCTCAGGAAAAGTTCGCTTCAGCTGCAAAACACCTTCGTACTACCATTGGTCCGTGACGATAACGTAGGAGGTGTGCTCCGCCTTCATTCATTAATGAAGTTTACATTTTTTTTGCCAAACATATTTTGACCTCAATTATAAATATTAAAATAAACTATAAAAAGTGAACTGTTATTTTTTTTTAAATAACAACAAGAAAGTTGAAAACCGTAATGTGTTATTATTGTCATAGTTAGGTTTGATGTTTTATTATAATTACAGTGTGTATAAGTTTATCTTCACCTTTCTTAAATTTGCAGCCATAGAAATGGATGGTCAGTCTCTGGATGTTCCTCCCTCTGTAGAGGAGACCCGACCAGAACCGGCCCAGAGTTCAGTGCGGCCATGTTCATTCACAGGAGGATGAGTGTGAGCGATGATGATGAAGAGCAGCGGGTTTAAGAGTCGAGACACAGAACTATGAACTAGAAATTCATATTTTCTTGATTTCATATTGTGATTCAAAGCAAAGCACTTTACTAAAAACACTGAAATATTTTCCCTGCTTGTCATGTGACCATCAGAGAACCTGTAAAGGTGTTGTTAAATTATTGAAATATGGACTTAAAATCTTAGTGGGACTTCAAAGTTAATATTTTAACTCAACTGACAAAAAAGTTTGTGAATCATAATGACCAGTTTCACTATAGCACCTGATGCTTATTATCAGATCTTTGTTTCGCATAAAGGAAGAACCAGCAAGTCAATCCAGATGGGTGTGAGGGAACACTGAGAGAATATAAATGTGGAGTAAATGTAAAAATATTCATTTATATATTTGCGTTCTGATGCGGAAGCCAGAAGCGTTGCTTGTGAATTTTAAATAATAGCCAAATAAAATATGCTGACGTATCTAAACGTTTCCGTTTCTACTTGATTCTCAAATGCAACAGCAATGAATATTCATGATTTTTCAAGAGCATCGGGCCTGAATTTTAAAAATGTGATCTGTTCTGAAGTGAAATGCCTGGCGAGAATTACTCTATAAGATATACAGATTTCTCATAAGCTAGTGATTTAATCACTGGTTTATGAGAGATCTGTCTATTATGCAAAATCAATCGGTAGTTACTGATTTTTTTTTTTTAAATAGATACAGACCTATAGGCCTACCTTTAATCGCGTTTGATTGCATTTATTTTTCAGTACATTCACACACAGTACAAACTTTTAGTCCAACTAAAGAACTTTTACCTCATATTTCGTTAGATAGAATAGAACTAGGGCCATACGCAGGGTTTATAATTACCCAGGGTCACAACAGGTAGTTTGTGGGTTCGGGAGCATGCTTCTTCGAGAAAAATTAGATTTTTCCTGGTGTACATATGTGCATTTTAAGACGATTTAAGGCCAACAAATTGAATAACAATAGCTTTAAAACCATGTCAACAAATAGGCTACATAGGCTATATGAATGTGGACATAGCCTACAGTTTTGAGGCAGTTTTAATCATCGCATGTTTGGTCATTTCATGAATTAATTTACAACAGAACAACGACGGCGCATTCTTTTGTGCATTATTTAAGATATAATAAAGTAATATGCATCGCGCGTCTGAAAAGTGTTCCGTTTAGTGTTGTCGTAAAGTGACAATTCTAGCATATAAACGCAGCGTTTTACGGCGTTGTTTTAAAAAATATTATTATTTTTGGTAGGCCTAGCTATTTTATATGCTCTGTTGGTGTTTTGTGGAGTAGCATCACCCGAGGGGGATATTTTGATACTTTATATGCTATTTGAATTAATAAATTAGGAAGAAATATTTTGAAAATGAATTAAAACATTAATGTCTAAATTAAATGACAACTTCTTGATTCTGTAATCGTATAACAGTATTTTTAACAAATAGAGAAATGGTTTAAAGCTATGAATAAAAAGGAAATAAACACGGACCAACACCACACTCATCCACACAGGCAGAGCGAATCAAAACACAAGCTAACACTATTTTTCATACAGCACACAGTGAAAATTACATGATGCCACAGTCGGCAACTGAATATGGCGCAGCATAGTTTTAACTTAAGGGTTTAAAGTTGAACTCTTCTGCTCACATTCGGGGCATAAATGTCACTCGTACACGCAGAATATCTGATAGCTGAATTCGAGTCTGTAAGGTTTGTGAAATTAAATCAGATATAGCCTATTAAGGGAGCGCGGAGCGTAAACTAACGTGGGGTTAGTTGTAACACACATGATTTAAACACTTCTACACAAGCTATAGCATGAAGAAACTCTCTACTTAAACGTGTAGGTCAAGAAGACGGCCGTGATTAATTCAGGCTTTATGTGACAGAAGCAAACAAGTGAAGATTCGGAAGTTTTGTTACTGACAGTTCCTCCCCAATCAGGGGCGGGGGGCACCGCGAAGCGACCGCAAAGGGCACTTTCAAGTCTCGCGCGTCAATGTGAGAGATCAGCCTCCAGTATCAAATTTCTCGGTTTCTGAATGGACGGTTTGGCTTGATTGACAAACGCTTAACGTTCGGGAATGATTTATCGACCTGTCCTAAATCGTTAGCACGCTGTGATCGATTGTTTGGAGATCGCGTGTTTCTCCGTTCGAGAGCGCATTTCCTGTTCTTCACATCCACGACAAAACAGTTGATTATTTACGAACGAAAGCTCACAGAAATGTGGAAATGGTCTCATTTGAAAGAAAATATCCTAAGCTAACAGATGATATATTGTGACTGATTGAAGCAGCCCTTATCCAAAGTGCGGGGGTCGGTTTCTGTCTTTTCAAAACCGCGGGGGTCCTGACCCCCCTGTCCCCCGTGCCAACGGCGCGCCTGTCCAATGAACACCGACTATTGTTTTTGAACACGAGTTAATTGGTGGATAAGCCAAGAGTACAGACAAATATCCCGCCTCATGATGTCATTTGATAAGATCAAAGTATTTTTTTTTGCGGTCTAGGAAAAGTATGCACACAAGTGAAACTCCGGAAGTTTTGTTACTGACAGTTCATCTATCCAATGGACATCGAGTCGACTCGCGTTGATTGGTGGGCAAAAACATGATGAGCACATGATATCCCGCCTCATCAGCGGAGAAATACTGATTTTCTTCACATAAAGACTCGCATCACATTCAGTAACTTCTGAATTGAACGCCTATGCATATAGCTGAACGGAAACCCTTTAGTAATTATACATTTTTATCACATCGAGCAATGCAAAAGCAACACCTAATGATAGGCTAATGCTGAGTGATTAACAGATTTGCTCTTGTTTGATTGAATTCTAATTTTGTAACTTTTTCAATAACCTTACTCGCATACAAGAAAACCAAAACCTTTTATTGTCATTTTTATTTATTGTCCATATGTCCATAAATTCAGTTGAGTTTTTTGTAACACTAATAACGATGAATTCTGCAGCATTTATTAATCTTAGTTCATGTTAATGTGAACATCTAGACTACTGATTCAGACATTACAAATTTGTTATGTTTATTACCTAACATTAACAAGGATTAATAAATGTTGTTTATATATATATATATATATATATATATATATATATATATATA
>RJVU01042605.1:588498-628936 GCA_003731715.1 Anabarilius grahami | reverse complement strand
CCTAGCCCTAAACCTTCCCGTTGGTAACCCTGTTTAAATATTAAAAAGTAGATGGCGCTGTCACAAATCCTAGGGTCCTAGAAATGCGGTCCTGAAAGGGATATTGGGATGCCTGTCAAGACCGCTAGATGGCGCCAGTAATATCTATTTCTGTTAATGTCCAGGCTCTGCAGTCACGTGTGTTTGTCCATCAGTGTTCTGCAATCTGGAGGATGATGACTTCTGTTTGTTCCTCTGAGGGTATGATTATTCTTTAAAGAACATATTATTCATTTATTAACACACTCAGAGTCAAAACAGTTTTGTATAATTTATTTCTGAATGAAGATCTGTACAGTGTGTTTAAGTTTATCTTCATCTTTTCTGTGTGATAGAAATGGATCATCAGTATCTGGATGTTCCTCCCTCTGTAGAGGAGACCCGACCAGAACCGGCCCAGAGTTCAGTGCGGCCATGTTCATTCACAGGAGGATGAGTGTGAGCGATGATGATGAAGAGCAGCGGGTTTAAGAATCGAGAATGAACTAGGAATTAGTGTTTTTATTCACTTTGTATTAAATAGTTTCTGTGATCACTTATTAAAAAGATGATTACAAAAAGAGTTTAATTCCTTTTCAGCATTTGCCTTTGAAATTTCACTGTTCATTTAGTTATTTATTCTCTTCTTTGATAATAAAGAAGAATATCTAGTTATTTATTCTCTTTGCAGACGTTGTGCGCTCTGATATGAGTCATTACGGTATTGTCGCGCTAGACGCTTTGCTTATGAATATTAAATACCTTGATTGTTAAACACGCATCAGTAATGAATATTCATGAGCAGAGGGCTACCTTTACTGTTAGCAGCCTCCACTAACCAATCCTGAACCAGGGGGCTGGGCTAAAAACAATCCGCCACTAAACTTCATTATTTTATATCGCGCTCACCGTAGTACAGTGTTGCCAAGTCAGCGGTTTTCCTGCCTTTTTTTTTTACACTTGCCGCGGGTTGTTTTTCATGTCCACGAGTTTGGCATTTCAACGTTGATTCAATGTTGAAACAACAACTGACCTTATTTCAACCACATTTCAACGTTGAAGGTCGGTCACGTGCCGGCAGGGGACTAGTTTTGAGGAGAAATTGGGCGGGTTTTGTTGTGAAAACCTGGCAACCCTGCCGTAGTATATTGACAAAGCCATTGCGCGCTGACACCGGTCGTTACGGTATCGCATATGTGTCCGGAAGAGCGAGGCTCGACGGACTCTCTGAGCTCGTCGGTTTTAGACGCTCGTCGGTTTGATGGGCGATGGGTCTGTTCGCTCGCGTGCGGAAAGAATGGTTTATCATCGGGATAGTGCTTGTCATCACGTGCGCAAAGCTCGCGCCGTCCGTGGGAGTGAAAGGAGGTGAGAATGATCAAACACACACCTGGACACATTCCTGTCCATGCATTGAACTTTAAAATCAGTTAATGCGCAAATTATAAAGAATTGAGCCTATTAGGAAATGTTTGGAATGATGCATGAATATGACACAATAAGGGGTGTGATCGATGATTGATTAGTGTGCATTGATATAAAATGGAAGTAATTATAATGAGGGATGGGGTCATGTTTATTGCTTGTAAATGTTTCAGCATATAGATGGAGACTTGTTCTGAAGTGGGTTAAACAGGCAACAGGTTGATGGTTGTTTTTACTCTAGATGTCATTGTGACACGTTGCAACACCCGGATCTGAACAATCCTGTCCGGGTAGAGAATAATGACCTTAAAGTCTGTTTTTCCTGTTTATACATGTGTGAGAACATTGAATGTTGGCTTAACAATGACTTGTTTGAAGTTTAACACCCATTTGAAGTTTAAAGGCTATATAGTCCATATATAGAAATGCAGAACCGGATTTCACAAAGTACATCTTTGTTGATTCTGGAACAACATTGCAATCAGATTTGAGGGACAGTTTATGTTTATGTCAAGTTTAGGTTTACAACCAGGGTTGGGTGCTTCTACATCAGTGTTATTCACCTTTCACTTTAATTCATTTTAGGGATAACTTATGGGTAGGGTTGGGTTTAGGGGGATAGGGTTAGGACTACATTTTCAAACAGGAATGTTGTTCCAGGGTCAACAAAATATTTAACTTCTAATTCGCAAAAATCAGGACGTGTAATAGAAATGAGATTTAGAATAGCTCAGAATTCTCTATGAGAAAGATGTAAGTTGTATTGATCAGGAACGTAATGGCAAAACAAGTCAGAATAGGCTGTAGGTCTGTCTGTTGATTTTAGTGGATGAAGCTTAAAAATGCAAAATTTTCATCTGAAATCTGAATAAATAATCTTTCCATTGATGTATGATTTGTTAGGATAGGACAATATTTGGTTGAGATGCAACGATTTGAAAATCTGGAATCTGAGGGTGCAAAAAAATCAAAATATTGAGAAAATCGCCTTTTAAAGTTGTCCAAATGAAGTCCTTAGCAATGCATATCCACTCACAAAAATAAATTTTTGATATATTTACGGTAGGAAATTTACAAAATATATCTTCATGGAACATGATCTTTACTTAATATCTTTAAGATTTTTGACATAAAAGAAAAATTTATAATTTTGACCCATACAATGTATTGTTGGTTGCTACACAAATATACCCGTGTGACTTATGACTGGTTTTGTGGTCCAGGGTCACATATTTAAAAAAAATAGTTTTTAACCAACATGAATATACAAAAATACCACATAACATTAGACTTTAGAAGGTCATTGGGGACAAATATTGTACCCCAAATATTATGGTACTGAATAATTACCATGTTCATATACCATGGCAATCCATTATTATGATACCTGTCCAAATTGCCATGTTATTAACTATGTCCCAAAACATCTAATTTAACCAATATATCCGATCATAATTAATTTAAGTCTGTTCTCTTTCAGGTCCTCTCCGGCCCGAAATCACCATCACATATGTCGCAGTATCTGTTATTTTCTTTAACAGTGGCTTGTCTTTGAAAACAGAGGTATGACTGCTACCTTTTTGGTTTTTGTTACGATTTTATAGATTTAAATAAAAACGAACTTCTATTTTGCTTTGTTTTCCAGGAGCTAGCAAGTGCATTAATGCACGTGAAGTTGCATTTCTTCGTCCAGACATTTACACTAGTATTTTTCCCCATCGCCATTTGGCTGCTTCTCAAAGTTCTGGCCCTGACGGCGATCAACGAATGGCTTCTCAGAGGGTGAGTGCGTGTATTTTCAGACCTCCTTCTTGTACACAATCACCCTCTCTACCTGTTCACTGCTCGGCTGAATGAAGTCTCTGTCGGGGGGTTTGCTCCGTGGGTAACTGGATCTCAGAGGTCTTCTGTGTTGGCGCTTTAGGTTATTTTCCTGCAAGAGAGTCGCTGTGTTCACCTGCAACCTCCACACGTCCTTTCACAGACAGAAAAAACATTCATGTTTTTATAACGTCAGAGTTTATGAGTCACTATTGTTGTAGCATTAGATGAAATTAGTGACTCAGGGTAGGGACGGTGTTTAGAGTAGAGGGTTGCTCAATCCAGTCTGGAAAACGGGGGAATAAATGTGATTTAAATTCAGTTGTGTTATTATTAATTAACTTTCTCTCTCTCTCAGGTTGCAGACGGTGGCATGTATGCCTCCTCCTGTTTCCTCTGCTGTCATCCTCACTAAAGCTGTAGGAGGAAATGAGGTAAAAAAGAAACTTTATTTTAAAATCCCAAATTTTCCAAAAGCATTTCATCACAATTATCACATCTTTACAAGTTTGTTCCCATCACAACTTTAAAAACGCATTCCATCACAACAATTTACATTTGTACTTTATCAAATCTTTACAAACAGACCTCTCCACAAAATCATATGATCACTGTTATAATCACAATTTGTTATAGAAAAATCACAACTTTTCAACAGATATCGAAATTTGTTGTGCTAAGCATTCAATGCACATTTATTTGTATAGCGCTTTTCACAATACATAATATACATTTCAAAGCAGCTTTACAGAGAATGCATGTCAACATTAAAGTTTAGAGAATGCAGTTAGCTAATAATGTAATATTTAGGCAATTAATTTACAATCACTGTTAGCAGTTCAATTGAAGGCAGAAGCAATGAGCTCCTGGAAATAGTGAATTGCATATTAACAATAATTAGGTTATATAGAAATTTGGGAATGTGCATGTTGATCCAGATGTTGTCCTCGCAGGTACATAATAAACAAAAATCGCATTTCATCACAATGATCAGAACTTTAGAAGCTTGCTCTCATCACAAATTTAAACTTTACAAACACACATTTTACAATCACATTCAATCACAACTATCACTTTACAATAGGGATGCACCGATATGATTTTGTTTTTGGGGCAGATACCGATATTAACAAACAATTATTGGATATTTGTCACTTTCTTTTGTCATCAAAATAGATAGTATTTTGATCATGTTTTAAATAAGCAAAGTTCAAAAACACCTGCATTAAAATATACTAGCAGGTTTATTGCTGCGTCATCAAATAATTTTTAATGAACATGGATTGGTCCATTTAACATTCAGCAGGCCTACATAAAGACAAAGATACATATGATATAAACAGTGCTTTTTAGGTAAGATTAATAGTGTTCAGGTACAGAAATAATTAAACAAATGTAAAATAGCACTGCATATTCTTCACTGTATAATTAAATACATATTAATCCTTCGTTATTGTAACAGACTTTATTGTGATTAATCTTCTAATTTGTTTTTGTATACATTTTAATATTTTTTGTAAGTTTAAATATGTATGAGAGCTGAGTTATTTTGCAGATTTAAAGTTTGTCCGTTTATTTAGCATCCCAAGAAAAGGCATAAGATCTTTATGTATTTGTTAACTGTTAGTTTTGAGTAATTCGCTGTATGTTGATGATAATGCAATGGAGAGAGAGTTTAATGCGCACTTCTTGTGCTCTGTATTGTTTAGCTTTTGTGGTGATTTGTTTGGAGTGAAAACGGATGCAATAAACTTTATAAAACATCAGTATTAGTCATCATTCGGATGGGGTCCGCTACACTTTTATTTAGTCAAGAATAGTGTGTGATCTTTTGTTATTTGATTAACATTAAAGCGCAGACAGCAGCGCTAGGATCACGCGACAGTCATTATAAAGCTCAGCGCCTTCACGCAGTTAATTTATAAACCACCGGTTTGTTATATTTGCCTTTTTTCCTGCTACAGCCAAAATGCAGATGTTGTAAATTTGGCAAAAACCGGCCGATACATCGGTGCATCCCTACTTTACAATCACATTCCATCACAGCAATCACACATTTACAAAAATACATTCCACCATAAGGATAACAATGTTACAATATCACTTGCTCACAACTATCACAAATTTACAAATGTGTTTCATGAACAGACCTCACTACCAAATCATGACCATTGTTATAATCACACTTTATTATACAAATTATAACTATACAACAGAACTATCACAACATTTGGTGTACATCATAGTTAAACATCATATTTAACATTCATTTGTTTTTAATGTATTTTTTAATGTTAAAGTGTATATATTATTTTCTTTACAGGCTGCAGCCATTTTCAATTCTGCATTTGGAAGCTTTCTGGTAAGTGTGATAGTGCAGAGAGAGAAACAAAGGGAGGACAGGTAATGGAGCGTAAAAGAGAGAAATAGACAATCAAAAGAACAAAGAAAAGAAGTATAATGTGAAAGAGTCTCATTTCTCTGTCCTGTCTGCAGGGGATTGTGGTCACTCCTCTCCTGCTGCTGGTGTTTGTGAGTTAAATTCCTCTTTTATTTGTTTTCTGTTCAGTGTGGATGTGCCGAACAATGAGCATGTTGAATGGGTGTGATATACTGTATACTCCATTGATTGTTCAGTGTGTTTGTTTCTGATAGTATTGTAAAATGTTTTTCATTGTGTGTGTGTGTGTGTGTGTAGCTGGGCTCCTCATCTTCTGTCCCGTTCACCTCCATCTTCTCGCAGCTCTTCATGACGGTGGTCGTCCCGCTCATAGTTGGACAGGTGGGAGTGTAAATTATACTGTTTATACATACACAGATACAAATGTATAGTATAATGCAATGTAAGTCGCTTTGGATAAAAGCGTCTGCCAAATGCATAAATGTAATAAATGTAAATGTTTATCTGTATCCAATTTCACATGCAAAAATGGCAAATGGCGTTTGTAAGGGAAAGGATTAGGAACGTTAATCTGAGTTTCTGTCCTGAATATTTTCACAACAGCAGTTGATACTGAACATGTTTTGTGTATGTAGGTTTGCAGGAGGTTCCTGAGAGAGTGTCTGGACCGCCGGAAGCCTCCGTTCGGGACGGTGAGCAGCGTCGTTCTGCTCATGATAATCTACACGACCTTCTGCGACACCTTCTCCAACCCCAACATAGAGCTGGACCATCTGAGCCTGCTCCTCGTCGTCTTCATCAGTGAGTGTGTTTTTAACCTGTGAGGTTTCTATCCAAAGTTGTGATTTGGAATTGAACATTTGCAAATATAGTATTCCATTCCATGTGTTCAAGAGAACAAAATTGTCACTACTTGGGAATTTGGCCTGAAATAGCTGTTATAAAAATGGAAGTTGCTGCAATTTGGGAAGAAACTGTGGCTCTTTTTCTCTCCATCATTAATGAGTTGGTCTCAGAGCGACAGACGAAACACAATAGACGCTGTCATGTTCTCTTGCGTTCGGATGCTGGTGTTTGGGAACACAATTGAGACGCGTCTGGAGGGAATTAAACCAAATCTTTCTGATGACAGACTTTGACTCGGGCGTTTCCGAACCACCAAACCAACATTTGAGGTGCTGTGATGTGATTGGTCCGCTGGTTAGTCCAGTTATCCAATCACAGCCTCTGCTGAGGAAAGTCACATGAGGTTTTTTGTTTGTTGTTGTTGTTGCGCATCGAGGAATTCGGTAAATGTGTTTCAATCGTAGTTTATGGACATGTCTTTATCAGGAAAAAACATTATCTGATTTTTAGATTTTATGCACATCAATTTCCATTCATTGTTTTTTATGCTGTATCCCAAAAGTTGCATTAAAAATGTGGATGAAAACATTGTTAGGATAATTTAAAAACTTTTATGATCTCATGTTTAAAATATTAAAAATTTTACTACATTATTTTATAATAAATGTTGACAAAACATATTGTGGTAGAGGTTCCATATTTGGCCAGTTTGGTGATAGAAGTGATATTTTGACAGGAAAAAAATAATATATTTTCAAAATTTCCAATGCAGTTTGGGTGTTTATATTTGTGCCTAAACAAAATCACACAAGAACCTCAAATTTTGTGACATGAACTTCAAATTTGTAACACAACTTAGTTACACATAAGGTTTTGATTTTCTAGCAATTTTAGAATCCAAATTATTTTGTAAAATATTTTTCATATAAAATAAAAAATATTTAGTTCAGTACTTTTGCTTTACAGTAAACTTAAATTATTCAGCAATAATTCTTTATAAAGAGACCAACCTACAAGTCGATACAAGTCTGTAATCGAAAGCATTCATGATTTACAAGTTATTTTTGGATGCATTTTTAATTTTTACGTTGAATTTTCCTGTCTCAGCTCAAAAAGGCGGTGAGGTTTCAATAGTTGACTTAGATGCAAGAAACCTTGACTATAAAGATAGATAATAATATTGTTGTTGTTTCCTTTTTTCAGTATTTTCCATTCAGTTGAGCTTCATGTCCCTGATATTTTTCCTGTCTACAAGGTGAGAAACGCACTCATTTTTCTGTCATGCTGGGAACTTTCCTTTTGATATTGAGCCAATGACATTTCTACCCATAAACGTAGCCCTCTCACAAACAATTCTGCATTTTTAGATTAAAACATAAGTTTGTGTGATTTATTAAGTTTTTTTTTTTTTTTTCTTCATGGTACTGTAAGTGTTTTCAGGTTTTACTTTCATTTTGGGCTCATTTGATCCTCACAATGTTGGCTAAACCTGATCCACTCACTCTCTGATCTGTGACGGACAACATAAGGTGTTTATATACAACTTGTTTTTTAGGAAATCTTCAGGTTTCACCCCAGCGGATTCAGTTGCCATCATGTTTTGTGCGACTCATAAATCCCTCACTTTAGGTAAAACGCAAGCTTCTGTCTGGATGACGCAAATATTAATTGTTTCATACCTTCTCTAATTGAAAACACTGGTTTAATGTGTGTGTGTGTAGGTATCCCCATGCTGAAGATCGTGTTTGAGGGTTATGAGCATCTGTCTCTGATATCAGTGCCTCTGTTGATCTATCATCCCGCTCAGATCCTGCTGGGAAGCATCCTTCTGCCCTCCATTAAAACATGGATGAGCGGCAGACAGAAGGTAACACTCACACACTCACACACAGATACACAAATCAAATCTAGAATCACAAAATGAACCTAAAAAAGTATTTGATTGTGTAAACTCATGCTCACAGTTCTGATGTGCTTATCAGATATTCTTTTATAACTTCTCCAATATTCCATCTGTTTCATAAGATGTTGCAATGACAGATATTATTGTTCTGTGTTGAGGAAAAATGAATTGATTGGCTGTCTTCACAGACTCTCACACCCATCTGAACTACACTGTCGACTGGAAGCTGTGAAACTCTTGGCTGAGCCAAACTAAACTAAACCAAACCAGAAACAACGAGACCAAACCAGACCGAGACGCCGAAAAGGAGGTTTTCTCGTTGGATGTATAAGTGAGATAAGTGCCTTAACGCGACCGCGGGACCTCAGACGTCACGGCAGGGACGGAAAATGATTCCATGAGCTTTTTTAAACAGATTCCTGAATGTATATTTTTTATTTTTATATGAAGTGTAAAATCTTTTCTTACTCCAGCAGCACTCAGACTTTGTCAAATGGATTTGTTTCTGTTATTTAGACTTCCAGGGAGTTCGTTCATGTATTTTGCAGCAGTAAAACTGTTTAATGCACTGCTAACATCCTTTACATTTACCTGATGATGAGTATTACTGACTCATTGGTCGTTTGTTTTGGTGCAGTAAACGCAAAGATCAGCTGTTCGACTGTGCCATGTTCTGTTACTGAAGACAATAAACAGTGTCATAAATTCTGTCTAAAATGAGGTTTTGTGTGTTTTGTGGTGCATCATGCAAAAAATAACAACAAAAGGAGTGGAACTGACCACAAATACACAATACACTTCGAAACAAACTCATTTTTAATCATTAATTTAGTTTTTCAAATCACAGTTTAGTTATCTAACATATCTAGACTAATGGGTGAGAACACTGAAACTAAATAATTCAACCCTGATTTAATTTTCAAAAGACATTATTGTGTTATATTTTATTTATGGTTAAAATTGAGCTTTTAAACTAGTATTCAGACTGAAATGCATCATTTATGGTTATTAAACACAACTGATATTTTATCTTCACTAAAGGCAAAAGCACTATCTGCTTTTTTGTCTTTCAATCATTAAGGAAAGGATTACTTGTATACTGTTGTGTTTTAATTGTATGCTTTAAAGTTTTTTTTTTTTTTTAAGAAACTGAAACTTCTATTCAGCAAGGCTCAATGACCCAATGACCCAACCCTCTGGGGAAACTGTAATTTTGACCTTCAACCGTTTGGAGTCCATTGAAGTCCACTATAAGGAGAAAAATCCTGGAATGTTTTTATCAGAAAACCTTCATTTCTTTTCGACTGAAGAAAGAAATACATGAACATCTTGGATGACATGGGGGTGAGTAAATTATCAGGAAAATTTTATTTGAAAGTGGAACACTTAAAACACTTATTTTCTTACTGCTGAAAATTATTTCATTTTCTCTCAAGTTCGTCGCCAGTGAAAGGGTCACAGTAAATACTTCAACATCACTCTTGTCAATGTAGTCCATAGCAACAACAACAACAACAACAAAATGCATCTTGACTCCATCTAGTGGTTATTTTGGAAAAAAAAACCCTGTTGGGGTTATGGTTTCACCCCAAGGGGGCGTTTTTTCCCCACTCTACCCTGTAGTGTAGATTATTATAGCATATTTTTCTAAATGTGTTCAAAAGTAATTCTTGAAAGTGTAAAGATACAAATTATAGCAAATATTAAAATCTTGCCTTTATAACGATGTGAAACTAAAACTGAGCTGAAACAAACCTCCCAAGAAAACAGCATTGGAAGATCTAACTGGAGGGACTTTTTTGGGATTAGTTCTAAAACTTCGATTCAGTTTTGTTATTTGACCCAAGATATTTCAGTTTCACAAATAAATATGCACCATTTTGTCTTAGAAATAATAAAAGAACACTTTCTCATTTAAAATCTTTCTTAAAGGATTAGTTCACTTTTAAGTAGACTTTTCCTGATAATTTACTCACCCCCATGTCATCCATTCTCCTTATAGTGGACTTCAATGGCCTCCAAACGGTTGAAGGTCAAAATTACAGTTTCAGTGCAGCTTCAAAGAGCTTTAAACGATACCAGACGAGGAATAAGGGTCTTATCTAGAGAAACCATCGCTCATTTTCTAAAAAAAATTAAAAATATATACATTTTAACCATAAATGCTCATCTTGAACTAGCTCTCTTCTTCTCTATTAGAGTTGCGGCAGTGTAGACACTGCTAAGTGTATTACTGCCCTCCACAGGTCAAAGTTTGAACTAATTGTTATATACTTGGACTAGCATAAAATATATATATGACAATTTAGTTCAAACTTTGACCTGTGGAGGGCAGCAATACACTTAGCAGTGTCTACACTGCTGGAATTCTTATAGAGAAGAAGAAGAAGAGAGCTAGTTCAAGATGAGCATTTATGGTTAAAAGGTATAAAAACAATTTTTTGTGAAAATGAGTGATCGTTTCTCTAGATAAGACCCTTATTCCTCGTCTGGTATCATTTAAAGCCCTTTGAAGCTGCACTGAAACTGTAATTTTGACCTTCAACCGTTTGGTGCCCATTGAAGTCCACTATAAGGAGAATAATCCTGGAATGTTTTCATCAAAAACCTTAATTTCTTTTCAACTGAAGAAAGAAAGACATGAACATCTTGGATGACATGGGGGTGAGTAAATTATCAGGAAAATTTAATTTGAAAGTGAACTAATCCTTTAAATCTAATTTTGGCTAAAAAAAAAATAATAGTGAGAAAATCATGTAGTGAAACCAGTCTCGTGAATCGTATCGCATCGTGAGTTGAGTGAATCGTTACATCCCTAGTTATTTTATATTTCACAATATTACTGTTTTTATTTTAGTTTCTTTTGATCAAAGAAATGCAGCCTTGGTGAGAATAAGATGCCTGTTCAGTTTCCGGTCGGTGTTATGAGGTTGTACTCGGCTTGCAGCACCAGGAAGCTGTTTTGCCGTATTTTGCGCACCTGCACCAGGTCTCCACACTCCTGCACGTGGATGATGCCTCTGTCTTCATGGTTACAGTCGTTAAGCGACACGGCGGTGCGTTTGCGGCAGTGTTTCCTCTGCAGGTACCGGAGACCCACGGCGACGGCCATTCCCAGCGAGGCCGACAGGCCCAGCAGCAGGCCCAGCTCGGATGCGCTCTGCCCGGGCACACGCTCCGGCCTCTCGCCCCCTCCCTCCGGAACTCCAGACGGGTCTTTAGCATGTTTGGGCGGTTTGACAACATCTCCAAACAGATTAGAAGTGTCTTTCTTGCGCTGGGTCAGAGAAACGGCGGCCTCTGTCGGCTCACGTGACGGGAAAAAGTCGGAGAGGGCTCGACGGAGAGCTTCGGGATGGAGGGATGCTGTGAAGATCCCTGTGTTACGAGTGTGTACTGAAGGCGTATATGTGTGTGTTTGTTGCATAGATGTGTGTGTATCTGTGCTGTGGGTCTGTAGCAGTAGACTCGGGACAGTGTGTGTGTTGGTAGCAGTTGTGTGTGTGTTTGTGTCTGTTTTAGCATTTGTAGAGCTGTAGATGCTCTGAGATGAAGACGTGATTGGGAACGTTTGTGTAGATGTGTGTCTGTATGAGGGCAGAGATGTTTGAGTGTCGTTTAGTGATTGTGTGTTGAAAGAAGCGGTAGTGTGTGTGCTGTATGTGGAGAGAGTGTTTGTGTTTGTGTTATATGGTGCATGTGTGTTAGTGTGTGTAGATGTGGTTGTGTATGTGGGGAGGGATGTGTGTTTGCCTGTTTGTTCCAGTATTAAGGCTGCACAAAATAAATAAACACACAAAGCATTAAATATAAACTAAATTTTATCATTAAGTTGTCTTGCTTATGTATTACTAGCCAAAGTCCACTAATTAATCAGGATGTGTGTGCGTATATTGTGTGTTGGTCATAATTACCTGTTGTTTTCACTGTCGGTTGTCCTGTAACACTCTCTGTGATTTGTGAACTACGAGTCCCATCATGCACCACTGCCGATCTGATTCGAGACCAGTACACAAAATAAGACTGAACCAGTGTGATGCTACAGAGAGAGATTGAAAAGTGAATTAAATTCACATTTGTGTGTGTTTTATGTTGTGCAGATGAGGACATGATGTGTGTTTCTTGCTTAGACATTTAATATAATACATTTGCATGCACTTTTATCCAAAGCTGAATACATGTCTTTCTGGATAAGCTGGTTGAACTAGAGTCACAATGTAGCAGTCATGTTGATGTTTTTCTTACTAAAAGCGCAGGTCTCCGCTGGGTTGTGTCGGGGCCCTCCAGCTGAAGGACAGGTTCCTCTTGAGCATTTTGTCCGAGTGTGTGATGGTGTCGTCCGTGCTGAGGCAGGACAGTGTGTGTGTGCTGGGAGGGTGGAGCGTGAATTCTCCGCCGACGACCCGATCCTCCAGAACAGAGCGAGCCTGAAGCAGAAACCCCATAAACGCCCGGGAGCTCTGAACCGTCACTGACAGAACAACACAATAAATATTAGTCACTTTGTTGACAGACAGATAGACAGAAAGATAGATAGACAGAAAGAAAGATAGATAGATAGACAGACAGAAAGAGACAGACAGACAGACAGAAAGAGACAGACAGAAAGAGACAGACAGACAGACAGACAGAAAGAGACAGACAGATAGACAGACAGAAAGAGACAGACAGATAGACAGACAGATAGACAGACAGAAAGAGACAGACAGACAGACAGAAAGAGACAGACAGATAGACAGAAAGAAAGATGGATAGACAAAAAGACAGACAGACAGAAAGATGGATAGACAGACAGAAAGATAGACAGACAGAAAGATAGACAGACAGAAAGATAGACAGACAGAAAGATAGAGATAGACAGACAGAAAGATAGAGATAGACAGATATAGAGATAGAGAGAGACACAGGCCACTGATCAGCCACTCTAAGGATGAGCTCCTGAAAAATTATGAAAGATTAAGCCAAAAAGTAAGACAGAGAGTGAGATAACGACAAAAAACAAGAAAAAACAGCAGAGGAACAACTTGGACTCGGGTAAAGATTGATTTTTTCTCTAGAAAATACATTTTAACAAAAGAAAGAAGACTGGAAGCTGTGGATTAGCATCTGGCTGCTGGATCTCCACTATAACAGCTAACTGCAGTTTTCCCTCCAAAATGATAAAGGATTTTTTAAAGGAACTACAGCTGAAAAACTTCACACAATTGTTGATCTTCACTTGCTAAACAGAGAGGTGAGCACTTTCTGGCAAAAAACTTTAACAAAAACTGTATATTTTGATTATATTCTAGTAAGATCTCTCATTATTATAAGCTAAAAGCTAAGTTAAGCTGGCTGCAGTTTTGGCTCAGTGCCCAGTCTGATCAGTCTGATCGCCATGGCGACCCCGGCGCAGGCAGAGTGCAGGGAGGTGTCTTACCCAGAGAAGTGCAGAAGTGTGCAGGCCAGAAAAAAGCACAAAGAGAAAACCTCAGAGACAATCCTGATCTTCTGTATGCTGACTACATTCAACTCAATGGGAAAAGAATTAAGAACAACCTCATCTTTTACACCAGTCTGATTATGGCATGGAAATCAGCCATCTGTGAGGAATATAAGCACATTTTTAAAGAAGGAATCGGTCGAGGTGGAAGATTAACAGTATGCAAAGATGAACTGCTGGACACAGACAACCCCATCCTCACCATAACCTACTACACTAAAGGNAAATCAAATTATGAATTAGAAGAATATCTCCAAAGTGTCAAAGACACAAAGCAGAGACGGATCCTGACCAAGTACAGGCTCAGTGAGCACAGTCTGGCCATTGAGACCGGCAGACACAGAAAGAGCTGGTTACCCAGAGAGCAAAGAGTGTGTGTTCACTGCCGGACAGGAGAGATCGAGACAGAGACGCACTTCCTCCTTCACTGCCACAAATACATATCAATTAGAGATCTCTACTTCACAAAATTTTGTAACGTAATAAAGAACTTTACTGCCATGAGTGAAGTAGAACAAATAAAGTTAATATTAGGAGAGGGACCGACAGCAGCACTGGCTGCGAGATACGTGTGGACGTGCCACAGCCTGAGAGACAGCAGGTGAGTGTGTGTAATGTGTGTGTGTGTGTGTGTGTCTGACCTCAGTGTGTTTCCCTACCGTCCACCACAGTGACCCTCAGTACGTGTGTGTATATATATTTGTTTAAACACTGTGGTACCAAATGTTCTGACATGTTCTATTGTGTTACACTGTTAATTTAAGTTTAAGTTATGTTGTAATATTTGATAGCATTATAATATTTGATATTATTTTCTTCTATTATACAGATGTTTTTATTATTGTTTTATGTATGCTTTGGCAATATTGTATTATTTACAGTCATGCCAATAAAGCAATTTTGAATTTGAATTTGAATTTGATAGACAGACAGAAAGATAGAGATAGACAGACAGAAAGATAGAGATAGACAGACAGAAAGATAGAGATAGACAGACAGAAAGATAAATAGAGATAGACAGAAAGATAAATAGACAGAGAAAGAAAGATGGATAGACAGAATGATAGACAGACAGACAGACAGAAAGATAGACAGAAAGATAGAGATAGACAGAAAGATAAATAGACAGAGAAAGAAAGATGGATAGAAAGATAGACAGAAAGAGACAGAAAGATAGATAGACAGAAAGAAAAAGATAGATAGAGATAGAAAGATAAATAGACAGATAGATAGACAGACAGAAAGATAGAGATAAAGATAGAACGACAGATAGATAGATAGATACATAGATATAAAGATAGAACGACAGACAGACAGACAGACAGATACATAGATATAAAGATAGAACGACAGACAGACAGATAGATAGATAGATAGATAGATAGATAGATAGATATAAAGATAGAACGACAGACAGACAGACAGATAGATAGATAGATAGATAGATAGATAGATAGATAGATAGATAGATAGATAGATAGATAGATAGATAGATAGATAAATAGATAGATAGATGTGTACCTGTGAGTGTGTGTTGTGGCAGGTACACTGATCGGCTGCTGCGGATGGTGACGGAGGAGTGTGTGCGAGTGTGTTGAGGAAAGGAGCTGATGTGTCCGGGCTTCATGTTCACACATGACGAGACACTCGCTCCTCGAGAGAAACACACGCCATGGCCGGGAAACACACAGATAATCACACATCCAACCAACACTGCCTTCATCAGCATCAGCATCTTCATCATGAGCTTTCTGGTGGTTACAGGAAGAATCAAACACACCATCGTGACTAGTCAGTGTTTGACTGATACTAGATGTACATTAGTGTTTTTGTTACATCATATTGCTATCGACACATTTACATTGTATGTATTTCTGTTTATATTTAACAATAAGAATTTGTTTAAAAAAAATATATATAAAAAATTCATTTATAAGTTGCTTTGCTGCAAAATGAATATGACTTCATGAAATTCATCTCAGCATTTTNCATTTTTATTTAGCTATTAAATTATTTTTATTTTTAAATGTATTTAATTTCATTATTTTCATTTTATATATATGTCATATATTTCATTTATATTTCAGAATATTCTAAAATCAAACCGTTACAGTACTTGAAGAAATAAATGGTAAAAGTTTGATAAAAGATCGAAAAAGAAGCCATTTAGTCAATTCATCACAAATATTTGAAAAAATATACATTTATTATATCTTTATTCTTTCACAAATGTTCACAAAAGTATAAGAACTGACTAAATGCATGCAAATAATCACATTATATATGATTTTACATGTGTAGATTCAGTGTTTGGCAAATATATCAAAGAAATATGAAATAAACATTTACATCAATAATATTCATATGATGTATTCCGGTGGTCAATGATATAAATGAAATACACACTTACACTGAAGAAGCTTCTGTCTGCGAAACAAACAACTGACACTAAAGTTTCTCTCCTGGAACTTCTTCTCTCGTACTTCCCACAACGTCAAGCTTTTCTCTTCTCTAATTCTGCCTTTCATCCTGATGTCTTTTATTCTCTCTCTCTCTCTCTCTCTCTGGTCCAGGATGTGCAACAGCTGCTGATCCAGGAACTACTACATCCTCCTCCAGACACACACACACACACACAAACAAAACATCATTTAGTATGATTTATACGCCGTTTTACTCATGCATGGAACCAAAAATGTCCTCACAAAGACAATGATTTTGCATATTGCCATCTTCGTGAGGACATTTTGTCCCCATAACATAGGGAATACCTGGATCATACACACACTCTCTCTCTCTCTTTCACACACACACACTCTCTCTCTCTCAGACACGCACAAACACACACAATCCCCATTTTATGAACCCCAGTAAAGACACACTGAGCTCAGCGAGTGAAACTTTATTCTCAGACTGATTTTACATCGATCACAAACATTTCATCTCTTATCAGAGATTCTTCAACGTCCTCTCCAAGAGCTGCACATCTGGAGAAACACATACAAAACACAAATTATTCAGTAAAACTCAATATTATTAAATATATCAAGCATTTGAGCATCATGAGTGTGTACAGCATGTACCCTGTTGTGTTGCTCTTCTCAGCCAGTGATTGACAGCTGGCACACACTCCAGCAGTGCACGTGAACACAAGGCCTGCAGTCACAGTCAGAAGGCTTATTATCATCAGAAACACTGATATTATCACCAATAAAAATAATGCACAGATTATTATTGCTCACCTGGTGTATATAGCTGTTTACCTGATAGCATTCACCTACAGACACACGCATGTTAACTTCCAAAGATTAACATGAACCCAAACACTAATATACTTTCACAGCCACTCTTTACCTGTAGCGTGTGTTTTATGTGGAGGTTCTTTGATCACATACAGGGACCTGAAATTAGATAAATCAATCTCATTATCTGCAACAAAAGACGTTTATTTAATACGTTCATTAAATAACCACCGTGTGGGATGAGGTCTGTGTCTCCGCGTGGGCGAGCAGGGGCGCGCGCGCGCGGCCGTGGGCTCATCCATTGTTTTATGTGGATGTTCCGCCGCGTACGTGGTCGCGCTTCTCTCGCGCTGCTGCTCGTGCATCTCCCACGACCTCCGAGAAAACACCCTGATCTGCTCACAGTCTCGCCGATCAAGACATTTATATGATTTATTCTCATTCATACTGTCAGAGTCGGATGAGAATAAGCCAAATGTCAGTAAAATGAGGTGCGAATCAGTCAGTTCGAAGTAAATTGAAGAAGCATCTTTTGAATTGTTTTGACAACCAGCTTTACTGAGCAACAGAACAATAGAGGGTATGCATCGTGACGTCACTTTCCCGCCAGAACGCGCTCCCTCAGCTGGACTGAGTGGCAAAAGAACCTGCTGCGTGACTGGATTTAATAGGGGAAACTCGAGTAAAACTAACGAATTACACTAAAGGTTGGACTCGAAATTGTTCCTTACAACTTGTCAAATGAACCTAATCCATGGATATTGACATGCAGCCAGGAATCATGTTTCCTGACATTTATATGTGCCTGATTTCGACACCGGGGAAAGACATAAAGCAAATCTGCCTGTGAATATTTTATAAAACTACAATAACTACAAGGTTTAAATCCGCGTAATCACTTATATCAATGTTATATATACCGTCATATCGTCCAGCCCTAAAACTTGTACAGTTTTTGTCAGTGTTTATTTAAAAACACCCAATTATGCAGAATATAAAATGGCAAATATTTAATTGATCAGTTGTCAACACAATATATAACAATACAATATATTCGGTATGATTTTACCTCACAATCCAACAATTTGACACAAAATGATAACTGCAAATCCATGTTTCTCTGCTGGAGTCCAGCTGTTTCTGTGAATTGCAGTGATCCATGTGCTTCTTTTTTCTGAAGCTTTCGGCAGTCTTGAAATATTTACCTCAGATTTTGTGTCAAAGCTATTTGTTCAGTCAATCACAAAGCTCTTTCCCATTTTGGATGTGGTTTGTGTGTTTTTCTCGACATTCACGCTGAAAACCAATGCTGCCACTCAGTCTTTTGCCACTCAGTGACCGCAGTCATAACGGTCGACGGTGACGTCACCTGCATAACCTCTCTAGGTTATTTACAGACTGCCGAAAGCTACAGAAAAAAGAAGCAAATGGATCGGTGCAATTCACAGAAACAGCTGGACTCCAGCAGAGAAACATGGATTTGCAGTTATCATTTTGTGCCAAAATGTTGGATTTTGGGGGAAAATCATACCGTATATGTTGTATTGTTATATATTATGTTGAAAACTCATCAATTAAATATTTACCATCTTATTTTCTGCATAATTGGGTGTTTTTAAATAAACACTGACAAAAACTATGCAAGTTTTAGGGCTGGACAATATATAACACTGATATAAGTGATTACTCGGATTTAGACTTACCTATATTGTAGTTATATAAAATATTCACAGGCAGATTTGCTTTATGTGTTTCCCCGGCGTCGAAATCAGGCACATATAAATGTCAGGAAACACGACTCCTGGCTGCATGTCAATATTCATGGATTAGGTTTATTCGACATGTCATAAGGAACACTTTCGAGTCCAACCTTTAGTGTAATTCGTTTGTTTTACTCGCATTTTCACAGTTTCCCCTATTAAATCCAGTCAAGTTATTTTGCCACTCAGTCCAGCTGAGGGAGCGCGTTCTGGCGGGAAAGTGACGTCAATGCATACCCCCTTAAAACATCGCGAGCCGCAAAATAATATAACAACAATTATTTTCGTTTTTTTTTTGTATTAGCCTATATTAAAATATATATTTAATACAAAATACTAAGTCTTACTTTATCATGATCATTATATCATCAGAAATCATTGTTATCTTTGCCATTTTATATAGCTTATATTTTTTATTTATATGTATGATTGATATATGTATTACGAAATGTTATCAAAAATATAGTAGGGTTAATGATTTACTATAAGTAAACAAAAAAATGGAAGAGATCTGATTCAAGATGTTCACATAAGCACAATATTTAGCCTCTATTTAAATTTTTTTTTACCTGTTCCACCATTTTTTATGTCAGTGTCACTGCGTTATTGTGAATACATAAATAAATGCTTTATAAATGTATATTTATTTATTTATTTACTTGTTAGTTTCTCTTTCAGTTCTGCTCCTGTAGATGCAGGATGGGTTGTGTAGTTTCACTTTCTTTTTCGCCTACATCTCCCAGCGTCTCCTAAAATGCTCTCAGTTCCTTTTATTTTCTCAATTGTTTCATAATGCCTTAAGAAACTGCACATTTACCTGCTTTACGGCCTCGTGATCACCTGGGATACAATATTTAGCATCGGACGCGTATGTTTATGGATGCAACTGAACTAAACAGTTGCAACTTTCCTTTGCACTGAAATCAAAAGCGAATCCAGTAAATCCAGTCCATCAGGAGCATTCACTAGAGCTTGCTGGGGTGCAGGGATGATAAGGAAACTCAAGCTTCAGATATAGTGTGATATATATCGGGATTGTGTTGGAGTGGATCAACATGGAGCTCCAGGCGGCATCAGCGGATGCGCAGCAGCAGCTGGCCGGTGACAGGACGCATGAGTCCCGCATGGACGAGTACCTGCGGTCGCTGGGCTTTTACCGCAAAAAGATCGCCAAGGATGGGTCATGTCTGTTCAGGGCCGTGGCAGAACAGGTCAGAAGACCGATACTGATCTTTATAATCCCAATTTTTAATGTGTCACGATTTTAAACACAGCTACTACTTAAAAACACTTAAAAGCGTTCATAATACGCCTTAAATGTGCCTCACCGTGTGCTTAAAGTATCTAAAATGTCACACAAAGTCACTAAAGTAAAACTTATTTCCCTGTTTTCATACCTCTTGTGATCTAAATGTCACGGTTTGTAGTTTCCTCGGTTTGTCAAAATCACTTTTTAGTTTATCTGAAGCTAATTAGCTTTAGCATACTAGCAGTTTATGCTAACATATGCACTAATAATAATAACAACAACATGGTTGTGGTTTATATATACTTAAATACTAATAAATGTTTACTTATTTAATCTCTAAAAGGCATGAATTGAGTATATAAACTATAATCATATGTTTCATTAGATATTGTCGATTGTCGTCTTGATTTTACTTAATTTCTCATGAAGTATGATATGAGTGGTTTATTAAATATTCGTTTTATTAAGATATTATGCATGTTTGTAAATCCCTGCAGGAAATAAATTATTTAATAATCATTGATCAGGTGCCTCACTATAATCACTAATTTCTTTATTTGAAGAAAATCGTCATTCTTATCAAATTATGTTAAATATTCAACATATATTCATTCATATACGAAGTTATGTAGTTTCAGGTGTTTTATATAACTTTATAGGATATTGATTTGTTTGATGAACTTAAGGATATGTCTGGAAACTATTTGAGTTCATATTAATGTTATTCATATTAAATTATTAATAATGTTAATGCAATAAAAATTATATAATGGACTCAAGGATCGAGACGGTTGTATATAAATGTAAATATTAATATAAATAATATAAATGTTAATATTGAAGAGTTAAAGTAATGCTGAATCATCATTCATGAAGTTTGCGTTTTGCATTCTGAATGAATTCAATACTTTGTTTTGATAAACCTGTTGTTCCGGGTTATGATGGTTGAATGCGTATGACTCAGACATCTTTTCTTAGTATAAACAGACAGAGTGTGTGTGTGTGTGTGTGTGTGTGTGTGTGTGTGTGTGTGTGTGNGCGTATGACTCAGACATCTTTTCTTAGTATAAACAGACAGAGTGTGTGTGTGTGTGTGTGTGTGTGTGTGTGTGTGTGTGTTTGACAGGTGTTGCACTGTCAGGGTTCACACACAAAAGTGCGGGCGGCCTGTGTGAAATACCTGAGACAGAACAGATCTACCTATGAGCTGGTGAGACTTCATGAAATACATTTTGCATTCATATATATATTCATATTTCGCATTCCATCATGAACACATCAGAAGTGTCAGTTGACCTCTGACCTGTTGTATTAAACTTGGTGTCTTTTGTTCTCTCTCAATGTGTGGCGTAGTTTATCGAAGGCAATTTTGAGAAATACCTGGAGAATTTGCAGGATCCTCAGGTAACAACTTGAATACAGAAAACATTGTTCATTCAGACAGACACTCTTATTAAAAGTGATTTAGTTTCTCATAAAAACATTGTTTTCAGTTTGCACTTGGTTGTGATTGACTCTTTTAATGTTAAAATGTAGACGTTTTTAACACTCTTTCTCTTTATTCCTCCATCTGTTTAGAGCTGGGTTGGGCAGGTGGAGATCTCTGCTTTGGCTGAGCTCTATAAGTGAGAATATTACATTTACTTATGGATTTTAACCGCATATTTTGAGGCATGAACTGTAATGATGTCTGACGGTGATTTTATCGCCTGCGGTCACCAAGTATCTGTGTTGTTGGTCGTCTGCTAGATATTATTGGCTTTTGAAAAGCTATGGCCAGTTGTGCATTATGCTCATTTGCTCGAAATGGGATTTATAAAATGTAATTATAATTGGACAATGATTCGGTTTTCTTGTTGCTATAAATGATGTTCCTCGAGGGAAAAGTGTTTGTATGTAAGTTACAGCAGTGCAAAATGCATCATATGATGAACAAGATTATTAATGCATGAATTAAATGAATGGAAGCGATTTCTGATACAGTTTTCCATGCATAATTTTTTAAAAATGACATTCCTGCATGTGGGTGAGACAAATCATATAAAACAATGAAATATGTCACAGTAACATGAATTTCTCTTAAAGTGCCCCTATTATGCTATTTTAAAGGTTCCTACCTTTGTTTTGGAGTCTCCTGCAATATATTTACATGCATCCAAGGTCAAAAAACAATTTATTTTTCTCATAATATTCATTGCAGCATCAGCTCATTTTTCACAGTGTCTGAAACAATTCGATAAAGGATTCAGTCTCTCTAAACCCCGCCATTCCGGGAGCCTGCTCTGCTCTGATTGGTCAGATGATCCAGTCTGTTCAAAGACTATAGATATATTGAAAGACGGTGCACTCCTATTAGTTTTGAATGGGAGAAACTGCAATGCGCAATATGGTGGAATACGTCCCGCCTTCTGAGTAAAAGAGCCAATCGCTGATTGATTAAGTCATTGCGAAGCTCCAGTTCCCATAGAAACTTGAGACTCGCGCTTAGGACTGCACATCTGCATTGGCTCATCTAGCCTGAAAAATAACATTTATGGGTCAGATTTTGTTGCCGATTTGAAAAATGTTATTTAATAGGCTATATGCACGGTTACTTCCTTGTTGTCGTCAAGCTAGCTCGAGAATTTCCGGTGAACTGTTAGCTTTTCATTCGGTAGTCGCTGTATATCGACACAAAACCATCAGAGGTTGACTTTTTAATGTTGTATTCATATTTTAATGCAGTTATCACATTTACCTAATTTGCCAATAAACCAGTTTTATTGATTGCAATAAAGACGAAGCTATTGGGACGTTTAAAAAACGCTGTCTGTAATTAGACACACACACGCATTTTTTCCCCGCACTTCAAATGTTATTTTTAATGTGATGACCACAAACATTATTTGTTCATCCTTCTGAGATTGTCCTCATTGTAAAACCAAACATTTAAAAATGTGGGAAATTCAACATTTAATAGAAAAAGCTTATTTAAAAATAAAAAAGACAATAATTACCACTTTAACCAGCAGATGGCAGCACAGTAGCATTTATTTGCGCATATATCAGCCATTTCCTCTAATCGTTTTTCACTTCATTTTTGACTAAATATTAAACATTATAAAATAACTAGGTTTAAAAATACATTTTGTCTATGTGAAGTATGAAATGCACAAAAAATCTTATGAAAAACAAAAACTTTTCTTGTGAATGAATGACACAGAAACTGCGCTTTCCCTCACAGCAGCTGTCAGTCAGTGCAGCGCAAGATCAATGATTTCAGCACACTTGTAAAAACACATTTTATTCAATTGATCTAACTAAAGTGCACAATAAATATTTAATTTTTGAAGATTTTTTTCACATAAAAGTGTAAAAACTGATCGTCGAATTAAATTTAGCTGAGGAGGAACACTGAGGTACGTCTTTATTTATTTATTTTTATGCTGTCTTACGTTTGTATAACTAGGTTAATGCTATGCCTGACTATTTAAGTAACTATATTCTGATTATAAACTAAGTATTACACTACTGATGCTCAACACACCAGCAAATGACATCTCACCGGATGTTTTCCAGCTAAAGAACGCTCTGTGCATATAGCCCATTGTGAGTTCACCTAGCAGTTTAGGAGATTTCAGAATTCCCCCATTCAAATAGATAAGACTTGGTCTTGGATGCCTAAAATGGCTGCCCGGAGGCATTGCAGATATGGCTGCTGAGTGAACAGACTTTCCCTGAAAGGGACTTTGGTCTGTTGTGATTGGTCTGCTCTGCTCTGATTGGTCAGATGGTCCAGTCTGTTGTGATTGGTCTACTCTGCACTTGTTATACAGTGATACGAACAGTAACGATGGCATACATTTTTTGTATCAATTCCTCGTCCAAACTCTTCCAGTCTCATCTACAACTGCAGTGTTTTAGGGTCAAAGTAGACGTTGTTCACCGGCAGCCAATGAAGACCATAGGCTGGCATTTTTCAAATTTGTTACAAACTTACTTAGATTTGTAACAGGAAGTGAGACTGGAATTACTGACGTCTTGTTTCAGCAGTTCAGAATCAATTCTTTATTTTGGGAGACAATAACTTAATGTATATGCAATTTGAGCTTTGAGACTTCCCTTTACAAACTGCTTTATTACACATTAAAAAGCATAATAAGGGTACTTTAACTTCAGAGTGAACTCCAATATCTTCACTCCCATTGGTAGGCACCGCATCGCTGCTGATTTGCATAAAGTTAAACAAGTCTCAACTTTGTTGCATTGCTCGACACCCTTAAATTGCAATGTTATGTTTCTTTCTTCCAGGCATGATTTCATTATTTTCCAGGAGCCTGATCAACCACCCGTCAACATCACAGAGAACGGCTTCGCTGATAAGGTGCAGACAATCATACATGCAAGATTATTAGTCTTTATATTTAAAAAATTGAATCACCATAACACTCAAATATCTCTCTCTCTCTTTCACTCTCAGGTGCGACTGTGCTTCCTCAACGGAAACCATTATGACAGTGTTTACCCACAATCTTTTGAGAAAGGTGCCGCTGTATGTCAGTGTGAGTGCTTCTTCTTTATTCACTGATATAATGCTGTGATGTGCTTTCATTATCAGAATGACACCAAACCGTTTCTCCATCTCTAGCGATCCTGTACGAGCTGCTGTATGATCGAGTGTGTGGCGCCGACCGCGGGGTTATAGGTTCATGTATGAAAGGAGGAAGAGGACGAGATAAACTCGACTCAGAAGAATGCAAGAGCGGTGAAGAGTCTGACCTGGAGGAAGATGAGTTCTGGTACGGATTTGCATGTTTGCATGAGACTTTTTCTGTCGCAGTATGATTTGGGCAATGTGATTATAGTTGTTAATGAGCGAATGATGGCATATTGGGCTGCTTTTGGCATATCTTAATCTAGAGGCTTATAATATACAAAAAAGAGCCACAGTTTCTTCCCTAATTGCAGTAACTTCCATTTTAATTGCTGATATTTTGCGCCAGTTTCCCAGGAAGTGAGGATTTTGTTCTCTTGAACACATGGGATGGAAACGGTGCTTTATTTGCAAATGTTTTATGCGATATTGCAAGTTAAATTCACAACTTTGCATGGAAACATAGCCATTGTTTTATGATCCAGTCAATTCCAGTGCATGAAATCAAATCCTGTTCTGCTTCACATTACAGAGGTTAAAAACATTGTTTCATAACTAGTCTTATTAAAAACGTTGGTGTGTTTGATCTTACTAGGTCCAGTGAAGGCAGAGAAAAGTCGACCAATGGGATGAACGTCAGACAGCCGCAGAGGGTGATTTCCTCTCTTGAAGATTGAAATCAGCTTGTTTCAGTATCTCAGATGACTTTGTGGGATGATATATTGTGGTAACAGATCTGTCTGTGCTTCAGGGTCGTGGGAGGGGCCACTCTCGAGGAAGGGGGCGTGACCTTCTGTCCACTAAGGTGCAAAAGTCCCTAAACCCCGCCCTCTACAGGAACGTGGAGTATGATGTGTGGCTCCGTTCTAAGCGAAGTACTTCATCTATTTTTCTTATTACTGTTTTTGAAATGTAGTTTGAATAATTACATATTTTTTAATAACTATGTGTGTGTTTAGTTCAGCAGCAGAGAGATTTCTGCATAGCCGCAGGAATGCAGTACTCTATCGGAGACAAGTGCAAGGTTAGCAGTGTGTGTGTTGATATCCTTACATTTTTAAAAAGCATTCAACCTTCTTTCTTTTTTTTGAAGTAGCATTTGATTAATACCGGTGCACTACTATTCAAATGTTGGGGGTAAGATTTTTTTTTTCAATGTTTTTGCTCACCAAGGCTGTATTTATTTGATCATAAATGCAGTAAAAATTTTGAAATATTATTGAAATTTAAAATAACTGTTTTCTATGTCAATATATAGTAAAATATAATTTATTTCTGTGATCAAAGCTGAATCTTCAGCATAATTACTCCAGTCTTCAGTGTCACATGATCCTTCAGATGATTTGCTGAAACATTTATGATTATTATCAATGTTGAAAACAGTTGTGCTGCTTCAGATTTTTGTGGAAACCATGATGCATTTTATTTTATTTAAATCTTTTGTTTACAGTCACTTTTGATCAATTTAATGCATCCTTGCTGAGTAAAAGAATAATTTTTTTTAAATAAATAAACAAACAAAACATCTTACTGACCCCAAACTTTTGAACAGTAGTCTATGTATATGCTATTTATTTTTTATAATTTTTTATTTTTCATTTCTATGCTTTTTTTTATAAATTTGATACTTTTATGTTATTTTAATATATATTTTTGTGCGTTTTTTTTTTTTTTTTTNTTTTTCTTTTTTAATTTTGTCACTGTTTTGTTTAAAACAATTTATAAAGTACTTTTGAGATCCATGTTATGTATGAAATATGCTCTACCAATCAAATGTATTATTATCTACACTCTACAGTATTGATAAAGTCTTCTTTTCTGTCTTTCTCAGGTGCAGCTGAGTGGCAGTAATCGCTTCTATAACGCCTACGTTCAGGAAGTCAGTCCTGACAATGGGCCAGTCACCGTGTTTATTGAGGAACTCAAAAGACCGTATGTGTTTCTGTTTCTCTCTCTCTCTCTCTCTATATATATATATGGAAGTGTTATCAGAGACTTCTGGGTATGTTCAGAATGGCATATTACCTACTGTTTTTGAAAAAGTAGTATGCAGTATGTATACTAGGCATGGTCTGTGAATGTGCAGTATACAACCAGAGCACACTATTTAATAGGGCTGTGACAATACATCGATGCATTGTGAATTCAGAAATGATATTCTGATATTTTCCGTATGTATCATGATTGTCTCTCGAATCGATTCTGAGCTTAGTTTTTAACAGCAGATGGCACTACGTGCTTTAGAAACAGCCGTACTCTGCTTCCTTCCAATTCCTTACACACAACTTGAACCTTCAATAAAATAATGATTCATAAAGATTGAAGCAAATTACAAGGGGGCTGTTTACATTAATCTCACGTCATAAAAGCATTCTGAGGTACGAGTACATTCTCGGACTCAGCTGAATGCACGAACGCTCTTCTTTGTGAGCATTTGAGTGTGCAGTTAAAAACTTGCCTAGAGCTGTTAAAAACCAAGTTTAAAATCGATTTGGGATGCATTTGGAAAATATCAGAAATGATCCACGAATTACGTTGCCTCGATATATTGTCCCAGCCTTCCTATTTAAAAAAAAAAGCAATATGCAGTATATATTATAGCAGTATGTACTTTACAAAGTACAGTAGTATTCAATTCCATACATAGCCGAAGTCCTTGAGACTGACTGATATATAAACAATATCCAATATTCATCTGTTGATCACCCCTACATATGTACATTCCCTTGTGTTTGTGTGTTTAGACAAACTGTGCCGTTGTTGAGTTTGCGTCTCCCATCTGAAGAGCCGTCATGGCAGACTGTGTCAGACAAGGGCAAAAGACATAGCGCACCAAATAACAGCACGCAGATGCCCTCCGGTACGTCCTCCCCAAATCAAAAACACACATGAAAGACTTCAACTCTCACACACTCACTGTCTCGGTTTCTCTACACAGAGTGGGACAACAGAGGAAGTCGGAGGCCAAACAAAACCGCACCTCAGTCAGCATCCAGCGGTCGTATGCATAAGCAACACTCCTGGCCTCCGCAGGCCTTCCCAGAGGAGCAGGCGGGTGGACGGAACAAGTTCAGGTGTGCTTCATTGGCATGCATTTAAAAATATGACACATTTTAATTTTAATGCCTACAATTTGTGGCTTCTAAAGACACTTGATTTGTCATGTAAAGAGTTTGACCTCAACAATACTGTTAGCAGACGGTCCGATCAGCGCAGCAGTCCTGTCGGTGTTCTTCCAGAGGAGGAAGAGGAAAGCGTCGTATTGGAGCTTCTGCACAAAGACGAGCACAACTTCCCCTCACTCGGAACAAGCCCTCAAACGGTGCAGCCATTACAAACACATTTACCTTCTATAGTGTGTGATTAATCATGATATTCAGGTAGAAGTAATGTTTGGGAGGGCTTGATTTGTCCGATGCATGGTGATATTATTGCACGGCCATGGTTATTTCAGCAGAAAAATGTCATTGAGGATAATAAACAATTTGATAAAAAGAACAATAACAACAAATGTTCTTTACGTAATAATATACATTCACAAATAGAGACATTTATTAAGAAAATTAATTGGTGTCATAGTTCATTGACTTATTTTCCCTCACGTACCTTTATTTATATAGCATTTTATTTAGTACAGATTGTTTCAAAGCAGCTTTACAGAAAAAGAACATAACAGAATCAATTATGCAAACTTCATCAATAAATTCAGCTTTAATGAAGCTCTCAAAATACAGTAGTGCCATTATTCAGCTCAAGTCAGTTTAGTGTTGATTCAGTTCAGTACTTGTACTTGTGTAAAGTACTTCACTTAATGACATTTAAAAACTATAATAGTTTCCTCTGAATTTAGGCCACTGTTGGTGAGGTGATGAAGAAAGGAGGGGAAAAGAGAGGCTCTCGGAAGAAGGAACAGAAGGAGTGTGTCTCGGAGACAGGTGAGCAGTGAAGCTCCACCCCTTTATATGCTGGTTTAACAAAATGCCAGGATGAAGAAATTCCAGGCTTCTGGGTGATGTCACCTACCTTGACATGTTTGCATCTTTATAATGTATATTTATATATATGCTTCATACATAAGCTTAAATATACAGCACCATAAGCAGTCACTTTTAAAAAATATTGCATTGCCTTGATATTGCTAATATGGTTAATCATATTTTTTTTTGTAAATGGAATCATTATCCTGAAGTTTATTTTGGTTTTTGCCTTTCAGAAATGTACCAGAGGCCTGTACAGAGACAGAAGAGCGCCACTGAAGAAAAACATGGGGTGAGTTACATTGAGTCACTTACACAGATAACAGTCGATTAAACTGATTCAGGCATATTTATTATGGTTTAAACTGTTGACATATGTGCACCCCAATTTGCATACTTGTACACTATTCTATGCCGTTTTGTAGTATAAATAGTGCGAGTAGTTTGAAAAGTGTACTTTAAATTCCCAGATAATGCACTTAATTAACCGAAAAAAATTTAATGTTGGGCACTTCATGCACTCAACTGTCCCAGTTTTAATCAGGTAGCAAAGGGGGGAGGGGCTATCAGACTCTGATGCTGAAGGACAAAATAACCTTATCAAATTTGTACACTATACTGTTGAGTACATAGTAAAAGTGCATAGTGTATAGTGTATCATTTGGGAAACAACTTAAGTCTTTAAGATAACCAAAGCCACGTTTCCACCAAAATTACCTGAAACAATTTGTCCCAGGAACTTTTTCCCCCAGATCTGTTGCTGTATGCATTTCCATCGTGGTCTAAAATACCGTGAAGATTAGTCAAATTAGTCCGGTGATGTAGGACTGCACGCGACTTTGCAGTTCCTGCTGGATTTCGAACTCACATATAAGCTTAATAAAGCCTGAACCTTTTTCCAGATTTTTTTAAACTCCATTGTTGTAAAATGCTGCATGGAGTCAACCAATCAAAATGCTCCGTGAACTCAACCAATCAGCATGTTCAGCACCCAAGTCCCATCCCCGAAAGTTCCAAAGTACTACCTCGTGAGTAGGGACTTTCTGAGGGGGAAATCTTTACCCGGAACTTCATTTAGACCCTGGTTCCTGTGGTCGAAACACCGAATACCACCCCAAAGTCCCTAGTTCCTGGCGAAATGTCATGCGGTGGAAACACGGCTCAAGATATAACCAAGTATACAAAAAAGTGTTGTAGTCACCATGCCCAAGTCTATGGCAACAAAACAAGCAATATATCCTATCCCTTCCATGTTAATGTAAATTCTTTGTCGCTGGTTTATATTGTGTTCTAGATAAGGGCTTCTGATGAACCAGGGCAGAGACATTCTCCAACAATAAAAGAGAAATTACAAGAGAAACCCATTCCTGCCTTTCCATCTCTACCTCCTGCTATCTTATCTGTCCCCAAAACAGTCCCATCTTCATCTCAGCCTGAATCTACTACTGCCCCTGGTCTTGATAAGTCTGCTCCTGAGGCAATTAAAAAGACCCCTATTCAACCCAAGAGTAGCCCTGCTCGAAACCCTTACAACAGTCAGTTTGCCCTGGTGTCCACTTTAGCCCCTTCACAGCCTGTATCTGTGGCAGCAGCAGTCTCAGTGACCACCCCTGCTGCTATTCAATCTACCCCTTCATTGAAAGCTACCCAACCCTCTTTGCAAACTGCCCCAGTGCCTACTGCAGTGCTCCCCACATCTGAACGCATTCCCCAGCCCAATCAAGCACTATCTCAGATTACACTGATTGAATCCCCGATCACCCCTGTCCAATTACCTGCTGCTATCCCAACTCAAACTACTCTGGTATCTTGTGGCTCAATCTCAGATGCCCCTGTTCAATCCACCCCATCCATTCAAACTGCTTTTATTTCCACTCCACCCATCTTACCTGCCTCTGCAATACCTGTTTCTGTCCAAGCTCCGGTAGCTGCCCCTGTATTAGAAGCCCCAGAACCGCCTTCTACCACCCTTCCCATTGATGTAAGCAGTGGTCCATCAACTGCCCCAAAGATTGTAGATCCTCATACCACTATGACACCAATCCCCCTTCCCCATGCTCCTCCTCCCTCCATCTCCCCTTCCTCTGGTCCCACCCAAGCTCCACCTCCAGACTTACCTCAATCCTCATGCAATGCATCAGATCCACAACCCTCTGAAACATCAGCCATACCTGCTTCTGGTAAGTTTTGTCTAATGACAAAGATCAAGCTCAGACATGACATTGCTTGAAATGCATCATATTACAGAAGTAAATCTGGGTGCAGATGTTGGCTTTTTAGTAAACTTAACCAAGTTCTCACAAAGCATCTCTTGGCCCCCAGGTGTAGCACCTGCTCCTGACAACCCATCCCAACCCAGAAAACTCCCCTATCCTCATCTCCAATGGTCTCAGCTCCTTCAGGACCCGGTTTATCCAGGGTTCCCTCTGAACGAGAAGGGAGAGGTGGAACCACTGCCTCCATTTTCCCTCTCCCAAAAAGGAGAAGACCTACCACAAGGTAATGAAAACCCAAGAGATCTGATATATACCTTGTCTGACATTGACATCTGACAATTGACATTACAGTATTCTCTCAGAAGCCCATTATTTAGGGCTAAATGGCTAGTAAATCTGAGTCTGTTGGGGCAGTCGTGGCCTAATGGTTAGAGTCAGACTGGCCAGGCAGGAAATGACTGAGGTGTCCTTGAGCAAGGCACCTAACCCCCAATTGCTTCCTGGGTGCCACAGCAAAAAAAAAAAAAAAAAAGGCTACCCACTGCTCCGGGTGTGTGTCCAATGTTTGCAGTGTGTACTCACTACTCCTAATGCGTTAAATGCAATGGACAAATTCCGAGTATGTGTTATCATACTTTGCCTTCACATGTCACTTTCACTCATTATAATGATTTTTAATCTTTGAAATGCTTTCTGTAATCTTTCAGATATCAATGTCCTCAAGTTCTTCTTCAACCTCGGTGTCAAGGTACACAGTTTTAAGAATTCTTCTTTGCATTTGTTGATTTATTAATGGCTATACCTGTTTATGGAGTTACATAGAAGTCTAACATGCTCCAAATTCTCCTCAGGCATACTCTCAGCCAATGTTTCCTCCCATCATTTATCTGGGTCCACTGAACCACGCCTATCAGATGAACCTTAGAGAGCCTCCTCCTTCCTCTGACTCTTCCACTAACCCCACACCGACTTCATGGGAACCAGAAAACCCTTCTCCTCCTCAGAATTTGAGCTCCATCCCTGACACCTCAATGGAGAGCCATGCTCCTCCCGTTGCACCTGTTGCAGTTAGTAGCGCTCCTGTTGGTCCCATAGAGGTTGGAGGGTACAATGATCATCCTGCATCCCTTCCAATGCAAGTGCCACCAAGACCACCAATGCCCTGGTCAGGTGCTTCTGGTCCAAGTGCCTATGCTGGGACGTACCCAGCTGCCCCTCCAGTGCATTTTTCATCGCCACCCTGTCCACCTCCTGGGAATCAGATGTATCCCCCATCATCAATTGGGTACCATCATATGCCGCCTCCACCGATGCCTCTTGAAGCCTTAAACCATGGCCCTCATGGTCGGATGGATGTCTCACCATTTTCTCTCACACTGGACAGAGGTCAAGAGAATGGCCAGAGGTCTATGAACCCCCAGTATGGGTCCTTGCAGAAGATCGCTGGCTTTCCAGGAGGCCAGCCTCAGTTGAGTGGTGCTGTAGATATTCCTGTTTCAATGGCTACAATGCAACCTCCACCCTATGGTTCTGTTGTAGGACAACCTTTTCAGATTGGCCCACTGCAAGGAGATATGGCAGGATTGACCTCCCTAGTCAATGGGAGCTTAGGAAGACTCGGGGGAGTCTTCGCAAAGAGCTTCCATGCAGGACAATTTGCAGAGGATCCTTCCCGCCTCATCCACGCGTATTCTCCCGATGACAATTGGTCCATTGAAGAGATGGAGTTTCCCAGTGTCGATCTCAGAGTTGGCCAGTCCTTCTATAGCCAGTCCTACAGGGCTGGAGGAAGACGTGGCCAAGATGACAGAGGAGGATATCGAGGCCGGAGCCAACGTGGGCGGAAAGATTACCCTATCCGAGGTAGACCGGATGACCAGTCATCCTATAGACAGTATGGGAGACGAGGTGTAGGGCCAAGGGTTGGGACACCATATCAGTGATGCTGAAATGCTGGATATACACTGCTTTTTTTTTGGTTTACAATGATGCTAGATACACAATTTGTTGTTTGAATTTCTGGGCGGCTTTTGGTACATGTTGTTGATTAGTAATATATCCAATGGTTTTAACTGTTTTCTGTCCCCCCCCTCCTCGCTTTCACCTGTTTTGATTTCACAAATCCCAAGTGAAAATGTGTTTGCATAGATGTTGTAATAAAATCTAATAAATATTTTGTTTTCTTGTTGAGCACAGACTGCAATGCCCCCTACATGCTCACTAAAAGGGAAAAGATATTACCCATCATATTGGTTTGAATGTATAAAACTTATCAGATCTGTGTGAATCTGATTATTACTGTTTTTCAGATTACTTTCCAGTCTTTATTTTTTTTTATTTGTATGTCAAGAATGTTCTACTTCTTTTAACATGTTTTTTTTTTCTAGACCAATTCTTAGAAGACTGTCCTAAAAATCTGAATTTTCCTTAAAAGCTTGTAAACAATTCCACTTGTGCTTCAAAGTGAAGAGTATAATGGGTGTTGGCATCTCACCTGACACAGAAAAGTGCCTTTTTGTCAAGTTTTGCATGTATTTTTGGGGATTTCAACATAATTGGTTTTCTTTATTGTGCACTATCAACCTCCTCCAGAGGGCTCTGGGGTGTCTGCTGAATGAACGTTGATGCCTCTAAATTAAATTTCTGATCCAAAGATGTTTTAACACCAAATAAACAAATGCCTAATGATATTTCTCAGTTGTCATCTATTTCTGTTCTAGTTTTGACACCAAATAAAAGCCAAAGAACATCTTTATCTGTATTCTTTACATCAAGTTAGTTTTTAGTTGCAACTCCTTACATGGAGTACATATGGGACACATTTTGCCATTGAGATGACTTGGAAAAAAGTATCCCAGTTAACCTGAATTCACCCTATGTGGTTTTGACACCAACAATTCTAAGCCAAAGAACATTTATGTTTTCATTTGAAGTCAGTTTTTAGTTTAAAATCCTTTCTTTAAAAAAATGTAGATGTAGTTTTGACGCCAAGTAAACAAATACAAGCCAAAGAACATCTTTCTCAATTGTGGTCTTTCCTTTTAAAGTCAGTTTATTCGTAAACATTCTCACTGCACAGACGTGTCACCCAATATTACTGAGACATCAGATTTCATGTAGCTGGTTTTAATTTCAGCTTCAGTTGCATCTTTACAAGACTGCTGAACTCAAAAGCCAAATTAGGTTATTTAATATGTAACACGTGTAACATGATTAAAATATTTTATTCAAAATATACAGTTGCATGTTTGCCGTGTGTAAATTCGTTCACTCCGCTTTGTGACCAGAAAAGAACTTGTTATATTAATGACAACAATAATTCACCCAGAAACGTACAGATTTTCCAGGTTTCATTCTCAAATCATGTCCTCTCCTCTATTTGGCAAGATTTCACAAGCTTAGCTTTCATCTCACAGGATCCACCTTGTCTGTTTGTTGAATCGCACCAATGACCGAGAGGAGAGAGCAGAACTGTATGTTTGAAATGGACCCGCTGAGCAGAGTGATAGTGGTGGTAATTCAGTCAAACATGTAAGTCCGCAGTGCCAGCGTTTGCCGGTTTGATGTCATACTGAGCGGCTAAATTTCTGGAATTCTGTGAATTGGGATCTTCAGTCATCCAAGAAGAAGTAGTTTCCACTCTTCTTTTGTTCCACATCCTTGAAAACGATAACAGAAAAAGTGTTTTTAATGAACAGGTACAAAAATTCTGGCTATAGTGTTCTCAAAAGTACCGACTTTGGTACCAAGTCAGTACTGAAATTTTAAAAATGTGATACCACCATTTCGGCCAAGCATTGAGCGCTGTTAAGCGGATTCTGATTGGCCATTGTGTTTACACGCTCAACAGATGTGTCTGTGATTGGCTACAATGATGGCTACAGGTTTTAAACATTTGCAATTGGTTTGCATGTTTTGGCTGGTTTGCAGTTTTGACCAGCAAGATCACCAGCGTGTGGCGATTCAAGCGCTTTGAAACAGTGAATCATTTTGTGAAGCAATTGGTTCAATTGATCCATCACAGGAATCTATTTAGACAGCATTTCTAGAGTTCACATAAGTGTGAAACCCCATTATGATGCCTAAACAGGCAACTTGCTAGGTTTCGAGATGGTCACAATCCAGACTCGAGCTGAATAATGACACTTATGTATCGCTTCATAAACAATGAACTTTGCAACACTCACAATGTTACTGAACTAAACTGAATCAACAGTGAACTGAATTGAGCCAAATAATAAGTCTTTTCAGAGCTGCTTTACAACTGATCTTTGATACTAATATGTGACCCTGGACCACAAAACCATAAGTCGTATAAGTCAAAATTATACATTTTTCTTTAATGCCAAAAATCATTAGGATATTAAGTAAAGATCATGTTTCATGAAGATATTTTGTAAATTTCCTACTGTAAATATATCAAAAATGTATTTTTTTGAGTGGATATGCATTGCTAAGGACTTAATTTGGACAACTTTAAAGGCGATTTTCTCAAAAAATTTTTTTTTTTGCACCCTCAGATTCCAGAATTTCAAAAAATTGACCCTTATGACCGGTTTTGTGGTCCAGGGTCACATATTATGGTGAAAAATGTTTGAAAATCTGTGCTGGGGTTTAAAAGAATATATTTAGTAATATTATCAATTTGACTGCACTGACACCATCGGGTGAGAACAAAACTTAAACTAAATTGAGCTAAATTATATTTTCTGTAGAGCAAATTATAGCTTAATTGAACTTGTTTCATGATTGAACTTTACATAGTTATTGAACTGTGTCTCATATTTGAAGTATGCATCGATTATTTTCCTGTTTATCACTGTGAAGTTGCTGAAATGATCAGTATTGTATAAAGCACTATAGAAATAAAGCTGATCGTAACTTCATTATCAAGAGTTGATGGCCATTAAGTTTAAAAGTGATCAATTTGAGGTTAAATGTAATCCTAAAGAAAAATATCTGCCAGTTTAATTGGTAAAGTGATGTTTCAAAATGCACGTTCACCTTAATGGAATTGAGTTTGTTAATTCTTGGTCTGAAGTTGTTTGGGTCTCTTCTGAACGTGATCCCAAGCTGGGATAAAAACTTATTCATGCCGGCCAACAGGTTCTGTGGTCTGATGAGAAACACATTCAACATTAGCATTAGTTTCATAATCACCTACATGTTGACATGCATTTTAACTTTGGTTACAATAATTTATGAAAATATATAATCCATTACAATGTACATTATGAATACCTTTATAATGCATTATGCATAAAGGCTTCAATTTATGGCAAGTCATACAAAATATCAATGCAAATGAAGTACGTACGCATTGGCGTTAGTGTTTTTGGAGGGAATTCCATCAAAGACGATGACTCGGTCCGCCAGATAAGTGGCCATGATGAAGTCGTGCTCCACCACAAATGCCGTCTTTTTGGCATGAAGAATGAATCTGCCAGGCAATTAAAGAAATTAATATATGAAAATAAGCACAAACCGCATCAAAAGACATGAAAGTGTTGTAGATGTTACCGTTTGATGACCCTGGCAGCCATCAGACGCTGCTCAGAGTCCAGATAGGCCGACGGCTCGTCAATCAGATACACATCCGCAGGCTTTCCTAAACACAGAGCCAAAGCCACGCGCTGCAGCTCACCACCAGACAGATTCTGGACCTACAGGCAGACAGAGACGAAACCAGTGTGACCTGTGAACCTGTGTTTGAGTTAACCTGTCTGAAACTATTCATCTGTGCAGTGTACTACAGTGGTGCTACACCCCTAAACTGAAATATAAATAACCCTGGTGTACTCACGTCCTGGTCAATGATGCTTTCGATCTGCATGGGCTTCATGACGTCAGTAACGAACTGAGGGTGCGTGTACGCGTCTCTGATCTTATCGTGCAGCAGGGCTCGTACGCTGCCCTGAAACACACACACGCACACAGAGTGAGGATTCCTGCAGTTTGATGTATAGTGTACAGATGAACACTCATAAACTCAGTTCAAACTCACTTTAAATTTGGGGCTGATCTTCTGTGGTTTGTAGCTGACGTTCAGGATGGGCACCTCACCTGAGAAACACAACAGACACCACAAAAAGAAATTTAAAAATGTGTGTTTATCTGTTTGCATGTATAAATCAACCTGTTTGTGTGTAGATTTGCTATTCCTGTGGGATGAAAATTCTCAAATCTCCCATAAAATTAAAATCTGTGACTTCCCAAAAGAAACAGAAATCATAAATAATCCAAAAGTCAAAAAATTTGTATTTTAGCTCTAGTAATTATTCTTTGCATTAATAATAGAATAAAGAAATTTTTTTTTTTAATGCCATGACAGATGCTTTGGTTTTTCTCATGGCCAGTAATAAGATACACTGTAAAAGAGCACTTTAAAAACTAGACTTTTGAAATAAAATGGACTCTAAAATGTAATCTTGTAAAAAAAAAAAAAAGGCTAGTAATATAAATTTCACAAGAGAATTTAAACCAGCACAATTTAATAAAATATTTAAAGGGGTGGTTCAATGCGATTTCACTTTTTTAACTTTAGTTAGTGTGTAATGTTGCTGCTTGAGCATAAACAGTATCTGCAAAGTTACAGCACTGAAAGTTCAATGCAAACGGTAAAATTGTCTTTTAAAGTTATGGCAGTTTAATGCCTACAAAAACGACCGGTTTGGATTACAACGAGCCAAAAGATAATAGAACCCATTATAATCTGTGATATTTTCTACACTGGATGCGGCGCTGAAGAAGCTTCCAGAATCTACATGAGTTCAATGCTGGATTTGCTCAAAGGCTTTTACTGAAAGATGAAGCAGATCCCACTTTAAAAGCAGAAGCTGCTGTTTATTGGCTTCAAACTGTAAGTACGTTTTATTGTTTGTACATGTCTTTTAAACGTATAGTTCTGTTGCTATTTTTGGTTGCATCAAGGACATATACAAAGAGCAACTCGTTTTGCTTCGTTAGCCAGTTAGCTAAATTCTACAAACACCAACAAACTTCTATGTTCATAGACAAACAGTTGTTCATGCTATAAATTAAACGCTACCTTTACAAAAATGCGACTACTCAGTCATGTATTCGGCTACAGTAAAGCTTTAATCAGGATATAACTGTATATTGAAAGCTAACAAACAACAGTGACAGCATCTAAACACCTTGACACACACACACAAAAAAAATACCATTCATAAACGTCCGCGATTGCAGCTTGACCCTCTTCATCTGGGTCTAATTCGTGCTCAATTTGATACAGCAATATAGACGCCACTATTTACATTTTCACTGAAGCAATGGATGGTTAGGGACATGGTGTTTCCGGATGCTTCAGCGAATCACGATACACTGGGCCAGCTAACAAATCTGCTAACCAATCTGAGCACATTGCGTATTTCGGAGGGAGCGGCTTCATAGAAGCAGGAAGTCAAACGAGCCGTTCATATGACAGTGGAAACAAAGGTGTAGAATAAAGCTAAAATATATGAAAAATACAGCGTTTTCAAAAAAACAAAGCATTAAGACATGTTAAGCTGTGCCCCAAAAACACAATCAAGCCTAGAAAAAAACACTGAACCACCCCTTAAAGAGATACTGGACTAAATATGACATTCAAGATCCATTTTTCTTAAAATATTAAAACCAAAAATCTAATAGAATCAAGTAATAATATTGCAATCCAATAAATCCAATAAAATAAGTAAAAAAAAAAATTGTGGTTAAAATATTCAATTATGTTGAATATTGGATTGGTGTGTGGTGATTTTTACCTCCTCCATCTGGTTTGAGGCCGCCTGCAAGCATTCTGATGAACGTAGTTTTCCCAGTTCCTGAAACAGGAAGACTTGTTTAGAGGAAATGCAAATCACAATAATCACTTCCTTGAAATGTGCACTATGCAGGATTTAAACAAATATATTGAAAGTATTAACTCAAAATAAAAATAATGCCTCTCAATCATTTCTTATGGTCCAGTAGAAATATGTGGTGGTGTTTGTGTCTACAGAGACACTCCCCAGTGCCTGTATTTTCATATTAACTTCTTGAATTCCTGTGTTCGTGATGTTTCTAGGCTGCAACATTTGGCTAGCAGGTGTGTCACCCTCAGGCAATAACGACGCGCGGCGCAGGTGAGGGTGGGACTTTATCATCTGTGTCTGAAGCTCCGCTAAAGGCAGCCACACACTACAAGATAATCAGGCTGATTTTGGGCCCAATTCTTCCCTTCCGAAAATACTAGGTAAAGTCCTGATTATCTTGATGGTTCTACAGACTCTCTTATCAGATTCTCCAGTGGTGTGAGGTGTGTTAGAGTGATTGAATGTGCTCGGCGATGGGGCCGCACAGATCTAAAATTGTAAATATACAACATTAAATACATATTTACGATCAGAAATCGTGTTTTGTGGGGACAAACCCGCATGCATTCTCATCTCACCGTTCTCTCCGAGCATGACCATGATCTCGGAGTCCGTGAACTCTCCTTCCGTGATGCTGAGCGAGAACTCTCCCATGCACTTCTTCATGTTGGGATACTGATAACGACACATCTTCTTCACTTCCTCTTCAGCGGCCGTCTCAGCCACTTTAAACACCAGAGACGTCTCTCTAAAGCGCAAGTTCTCTGTCGGCACATATCCATCCAGGAAAATATTGATTCCTGAAATAAAAAAAGGAGAATGTAATTGTCAAAATATAACAGATGGAATTATGAATTATCATTTATGAGACAACGCTTCCCCGCCTTTGACGGAAATATCTGGCAATCAGTGTTTTCACTACTATACGGTACGGGGTGCTATTACGCATCTTCTGAAAGAGTATCTCTGGATCAAAACACAGGCGATAGAAGCATTGTTGACGCACATGTAAAATAACACAAAGTTGAAACAAGTTAAATTAAAGAAATCATTTTAAGACTTAAAAGTACCAATTAAGATATTCAATACTTTTAATGACCTCAAATTCGATAAAACTAAATGTAAGACTTTTGTAAGATTTCTGAGCATCACATGCAGACGGTCGTACCTTCTCGGACGCTGAAGGGCATGGTCACCACACCATAAGCGCTGGGAACGCCATACAGACAGCAGATGAAGTCTGACAGGTAATCCAGCACACTCAAGTCGTGCTCCACCACAATGATGTACCTGCACAGCCAGAGGAATATGAGGTTTAGGGACTAGTAAAGAGCAGTAACGACGACAGCGTCAGAGCCATTTCCTCAACATGAAAGGAGACTCACCTGTCTGGAGAAATGAGGGAGCGGATCGTGATGGCAGCTCTCAGCCTCTGTTTCACATCGAGATAACTGGACGGTTCGTCAAACATGAAACTACAGAGAGAGAAACACCATTGATACCAGTGTTATTGTTAAATAAAACTATTAACATTGGTAAAATAAAGCTGAAAAAAAAGAAAGAATTTTATATTTTATATATATATATATAAAATGAGAAATGCAGCCTT
>RJVU01042605.1:478986-588237 GCA_003731715.1 Anabarilius grahami | reverse complement strand
ATCACAGCAGTGTAATTTTAATATTTATATACTATTATAATTAATTATTTTGACAATTTCAGTTTTCATTTTTAGTGCTTTCGTAATTTTATTATTTTTAATTGTACTATTTAGGTTTATTTTATTTATATCTTAGTTTTACTTGATTTCCAATTAGTACATTTAGTGTTTCAACTTAAAGGGTTAGTTCACACAAAAATAAAAATTCTGTAATTTATTACTCACCCTCATGCCATTCCACACCTGTAAGACCTTCATTCATCTTCAGAACACAAATTAAGATATTTTTGTTGAAATCCGATGGCTCAGTGAGGCCTTCATAGCCAGCAATGACATTTCCTCTCTCAAGATCCATTAATGTACTAAAAACATATTTAAATCAGTTCATGTGAGTACAGTGGTTCAATATTAATATTATAAAGCCACGAGAATATTTTTTGTGCGGCAAAAGAACAAAATAACGACATATATAGTGATGGCCGATTTCAAAACACTGCTTCAGGAAGCTTTGGAGTGTTATGAATAAAATCAGTGGTTCGGAGCACCAAAGTCACGTGATTTCAGCAGTTTGGTGGTTTGACACACGATCCAAATCACTAATTCGACTCAAAAGATTCATAACACTCCGAAGCTTCATGAAGCAGTGTTTTGAAATCGGCCATCACTAGATATTGTTAAAAAGTCGTTATTTTGTTTTTTGGTGCATAAAAAATATTCTCATCGCGCTATAATATTAAGATAGAACCACTGTACTCATATGAACTGATTTAAATATGTTTTTAGTACCTTTATGGATCTTGAGAGAGGAAATGTCATTGAATGAAGGGTGTAGAACAACATGAGGATGAGTAATAAGTGACATTATTTTCATTTTTGGGTGAACTAGCCCTTTAAAACTTACTTCAGTTAGTTGCCAAGGCAGCCTTTCCAATTTTCATTTAGTTTATCTAATATTTATATTCTCAATTATTTGCGCTTTATTTCAGTTACCAAAAATGTTTGTAATTATTGTAGTTAACGATAATAACCCTGCAGCACAGGGAGGGACTCACATATCAGCTCTCTGAATGCAGACGACTGCGCAGGCGAATCTCTGCAGCTCTCCTCCTGATAGGTCCTCAACATTACGCTCACGTAAGTGCAACAGATCTGACCAATCAGGGAACAGAACAATCAGTCACATAATGCAACCAAACTAACTCTATTATTCAGTCACATTTCTAAAAATATAAATAATACCAAAGACTTTAGATATACAAAGACAGTGCACTCATTTTACTATGAATGGGAGTGCAACGTGCAATAAAAACAGTCAGGGGTTTGAGACACATGCGCATGTGAAAAATGCAGTTTGTCGTCATGATTTGAGTATTTAGTATTCATTGGTGATTTGAAATATGAAGCTTGGTGAACCGCTTTGGAGAATTTGTTGTTTCTTTATTCAAAAAGATATTTGCATGACTGAAATAATGCCCGAGAGGCGTTTCAAAGATGGCCACCAAGTGAAATGATCTGCCTTAAAGGGACTTTGGTAATACTGCACGAAAAGAAATGCATGTGTACATACCCAGCTGTTCACACACCAGCTCCTCTGTCTTGGTGTCATCCTTCCTGCTTAGAATGGAGCCTACTGACCCCTACAGGACAAAACAGAGAATTACAACACAAATCAAGTCGAACACAAAAATTACATACTGACCGGGTTATAATCATTAACTAAAACTATTAATAACATTTCTGTTAACTGAAATAAAGCTGAAATTAAATACTAGTGAAAATTAGAAGTGTTGCCTTTAAGTTGAAGCAGTAAAATTATTAACTGGAAGTGAATAAAAACTTAAATAAATTTATACCTAAATATCAATTTTAAAAAAATAAGACAAAAGCACAAAATTACTAAAAACATTAAATAACATAAAAATAAAATCTAATTTAAAATAACAATAAAATTAAAATAAAAGCTGAAATTACACTGATACTGACCTTAACGGTTTTGGGGATCTGATCAACATACTGCGGCTTTACGATGGCCTTCAGGTCGTCTTCCAGGATCTTAGTGAAGTAGTTCTGCAGCTCCGAGCCACGGAAATACGCCAGGATCTCCTGCCAGTCAGGAGGAGCCTTAAAAAATACACAAACATGATCTTAAATACAGTATCAATACACATTTGAACTAGGATCAGATCTGGATTGTGTTAAGAAACTCACGTCAAATCTCCCCAGGTTTGGTTTCTGTTTTCCCGCCAGGATTTTGAGAGCAGTGGATTTCCCGATACCGTTAGTACCCACAAGCCCCAGCACCTCACCTGGACGAGGGATGGGCAACCTGACGAACACAAACACTCAGATTAAACGCACAACACGCTGAATCATAATTAAGGTTCTGATGACTCAGAGGAGATGCACAATTGTACCTGTGCAGTTTGAAGGAATTGGCACAGTATCTGTGTGTGGTTTCCTTCTCCAGGTTGCTTGGCAGGTTCACGATGGACAGAGCACCAAATGGACATTTCTTAATGAAACAAATAATTAAAATCAAAAAAAGTATATGGTTGTTGTTGAGCATTTGGCATAAAACTTCAAACAATAAAACAAAAATGTAGTTTGATTTGCATGTTTAACCCTATAGAGCCTATTGAATCATATTTGATACATTTCTAAAGCCTCTAAATGATCAACATTATCAAAACTGCTGCACACAATCTACTATTTGCCTTCTGTCATCTGATTGATAGATGAGACTTTTAGCAAGTAAAAGGCCTTTTAGTATAATTGTACAAACATCCTTCAGCTCGTGCTTCACGTGTCTTTTTGCTGTGAAATCTGTACTGATTTTCATCAGGATTGCCCCCTAATAGACGACTAAATGTTAGTTGACTTAGAAGAGGCTTAGTCGACCAAGATTTTATTAGTCAGTTAGCTGCAGAAAAAAACCAACTCCACAGGAAGTGGTGAAGTCACGCAGTCTGTAAGGGACAGATCGATAATGGCGGGTCCTAGTGTGTGTCGGGCAGGAAATCCAAATGTTTTTCTATAATGCAACGACCTCAAATTTGGCTTATCATTTGAAACATGCAAGAAGCAGCAACTTTACATGGCTGCTCGCTCTAACGTTAACAGATAAATATGCGCTATTATATATCCAAGTGTTTGTTTGAAGTGTAGAAGCTAAGTATAATGCGCTTTACTGCAAGATATGGAGGCGCCAGCGCGATCACTTGCATTTTTTCAACTCAAAATACTCTGTCATTTTATGTCATACTGATAAGAGTAATAGGTCATAATATATAGATAATATAACAGATCATAGATCATATAGATAATACAATATATTAGATCATAATGGAAAGTTTGAAACATTTACTTTTAAACAAACCAAATCGAATCAAAAACAAATTCTCTCTGATTATGTAATTCATATGAAAGGTGAATTTCTCTCTATAGGCGGATTACTGCAGAGTTGAGTAAGCATCGTCAACTTCATCTTCGCAGCTGACACTGACTCCGAATACATATTCCGCCCCCAGTATATTTAAGTAATTAAATTAATATAAACGTGCGATTAGTCAACTAATGGCTTAAATTAATGACTACTAGTCGACTAGAAGAATCTTTCATCGGGGGCAGCCCTAATTTTCATCAAGTAAAGATAAGAATAACAATTATTGGACTGAAGCAACTTCGGTTTACAACCTCTGTCATGCTAATTCAGATTAGCACAGTTAGTATTAAATTAATCTTGTTTATTTTAGTTCAGGAATTCATAGTCCAGATGTTATTAAAGTGTTAGTTCACCCAAAAATGAAAATAGTGTCATTAATTACTCACCCTCATGTCGTTCCACACCCGTAAGACCTTTGTTAATCTTCAGAACACAAATTAAGATATTTTAGATGAAATCCGATGGCTCAGTGAGGCCTGCATAGGGAGCAATGACATTTCCTCTCTCAAGATCCATAAATGTACTAAAAACATATTTAAATCAGTTCATGTGAGTACAGTGGTTCAATATTAATATTATAAAGCGACGAGAATATTTTTGGTGCGCCAAAAAAACAATATAACGACTTATTTAGTGATGGCCGATTTCAAAACACTGCTTCAGAGCGTTATGAATCAGTGTATCGAATCTGCAGTTCGGAGTGCCTGAGTCATATGATTTCAGCAGTTTGGCACGCGATCCGAATCATGATTCGACACGCTGCTTCATAACGCTCCGAATCTTCCTGAAGCAGTGTTTTGAAATCGGCCATCACTAAATAAGTCGTTANTTTGTGCTGAATACAGTGTAATGACACTTGTGCCATTTATATGTTTATGAACAACTGAAAAAAGCACAAATGTCAGGGCATGTCAAAACTTCTCCAGGGCCCCAAAAATCCTTAGACCCCAGAGGGTTAAATGTGTTTTTAGTACATTAATGGATCTTGAGAGAGGAAATGTCATTGCTCCCTATGAAGGCCTCACTGAGCCATCGGATTTCAACAAAAATATCTTAATTTGTGTTCTGAAGATGAACGAAGGTCTTACGGTGTGGAACGGCATGAGGGTGAGTAATAAATGACAGAATTTTCATTTTTGGGTGAACTAACCCTTACTTAATCTGTGTTTCAGAAGGCCATGACTAACTATTCTAGATTAAGGCCTACTCCAGTCTTAATTCAAACCCTTTTTGGGAAACTGCCCACATATATCAAGCTTCACAGGGTTAAGCTATAGTTTAATGCTGGCGGACAGCGATCGGGTCCTTCAAATACCTTAATACAGATTCCACATCCGATGCAGAGGGACTCTGAGATCCAGACGATCTTACTCTGAGGTGAGACCTCAATACACAGCTTACCTGAGAAAACACACAAGCACACATCAGTAACGCACAAAACCTGAAATCAAGCGAATTCACCGTGCGACTCTTACCCATGCGCACCACCGGACAGCTCTTCTTGCACTCTTGACGGCATTTCTTGGGCTTACACTTGTCGTGGTTTACAATAGCGATTCTGGTGTTCTTGTCGGCCATTTGGCTGGTTTGATGTCGCGCACCGGCGACGCAGATCTACAGGAACAGAGGAGGTCTAGACCTCACTAGAAAGAGAGGGAGATAAAGATTAATGAGTGATGGAATGATGACTGTGGACTTTTTCATTTGAACGCCCAAGTTTATCACTTGTTAACACACATGAACTCATGCAAACGATCAGATATAATGGAAACCAGATGTTACACGCTCACAAAATGCTTTTCTTATGGTGCCCGTGAGTAAGTCTGGCAAGAAAACCATCTCAAAACCTGGTCTGGTGTATGGTTTAATGAATCAGACTGACAGACAGCTCACCATCTGAATGAATGAAGTTGCTGAGTTGCCATTTCTGACAGTGCAGCGCTGGCATCACGTGACAGCTCGTTTAAACATACATAGACTGCACTGTCATCCTACTGAACACAGATATTACTAATTTGATTACTAATTAATCATTTATCAGATGCAGTGACTCACTGTGCACTTATTAAAGTTCTGCTGTAACAACCTGAGGCTTTCTCTAGCACACAATAGTCAGTTCATGAGCCTCTTGATGGGACTCGAACCTCCAATCTTTCAATCACCAGACCGTTAATTTGTAAGCACACCACAGCACCCTTTGAATCTGATAAGACTAGTACGCCTCCTTTACATTATGGATAAAAACTACATTCAGAGCTCTGTTTAAAACGGTTATAAATGATCAGAAATCGATAGATTCATTCATTTCGAACACGTGGAGAATGTGCGCGCACTCGTCGTGCCTCTATCGCGCGCACTCGTGGGAATAACGATGACGCCAGAATTTAACGTTACCTCAGAGAGTTCCCACCGGTATTTTACCCACAAAACGTCACATTATGTGACTGATTTTTTTCTAAAAATGTCTGTTTAGTTGTCATACACTTTGTTCAGAATGACCTTCATTGAATATTCGTTGAAAACGTGAATATTTAAATAAAAACGGAAAAGGCCTCGCGCGTAGGGCGGCATGCGCACACAGCTGCTGCGCTTTTTGCCTGTCGAACTACCTTTAAATCTCCATTAAATTATTATAAATGCCAATAAAACGCTGCTCACCTCCCGCTGATCGGAACAGCGCAGTATAACGCGTTAATAAGCGCGGAATTCCTTCTAACTGTGTGAAGAGACGACCAGCGCGTGCTACTCCGGCGCGCACGAGACAACACCGGTAGCAAAGATGGCGCCAGAGCGCGCGACGCTAAAGGGACGCGACGCGATCGAAAAGTCCTGACGTGATTAGAACGCGCCAGTGCCGGGCAAATGCGAACAGTACTTGGATGTTTGCGATTATATTTTACCTATTTTTTAAGAAAATGTCCCTAAACTTACGTTAGTTGTGGAAACAGATGTGAGAAGACACAGTTGTGGGAGTGTTTTTGAGCGCCGGTGAGTAACTGTGGATTTGTTTTGTTGTAAAGATTAAAGGTAGATATTTTTGATTACACTACCGTGTTGTTGTAAAATTCAAATATATATTTTTTACTTTGTAAATGTGTTTATTACGTGTTCAGGAATATGTCATGTTATTGTGATATATATACCGTACAGTTGAATATTCTTATATATATTAGATAATATTGTAAGATGCTATGTAGGTAAAATAATGTTCTNGTAAAATAATTTTCTTGTGTGTGTGTGTGTGTGTGTGTGTGTGTGTGTGTGTGTGTGTAGGGTGAATTCAGGTTGATTGGGACACTTTTTCCCAGTCATCTAAATGGCTACATATAATATAACATTTTTAAAATAAAAAAGAATACCATTGCATTGCCATAGTTTTAGTGTTTTAGACATAAAACTACAAATTTATGTCAATATTAGTAATATTAGTAAATGTAGAGCAACTGTACATTGCATTATTATTTATTAGGGCTGGGTAAAAAATATTGATTTCTTGATTTTAATCGCTTCTCATTTTTACGAACCGATATTGATTCTTAAATCCCAAGAATCGATTAGTCTGTTTTCAGTTGATGAATGAGCGGAATATGTAGCGCCTCCCATCCAATAATCTTTGTGCTTTGTTACTTTTGATATGAATGAACCAAAGTCTCAGATTTCAAATGACGTCCAAAATTTTATTATAAGATTATAATAAAATTATATTATGAGATTCAAAAAATAAATACCGTTTTAGCGCTGTTTACTATGTCGTTAGCGCCTCAGTTAAAGCTGCAGTCCGCAACTTTTTTGGGTTAAAAATGATCCAAAATCAATTTTTGAGCAAGTACATAACCAGCCAGTGTTCAAAACCATCTCATTATCTTGGCTCGATTCACAACAGTAAGCTTGTAATAATGTTTTATAATAAGAGCGACATGGTAGATTTCCGCGGGAAATTCGAGCATGCAGCATTTCCTCTGTGCGTCATTACATCACCTCCGTAAACAGAAAGGAAGGAGTACAGGCTAATCGGTTTTATCACGTGAGGACGCAGCTGGTAGCAGATCATTTATAGCCTTTTCTCACAGCAGCTGATATAATTAAACGTATCATTTTGATGTCGGATTGTAATCCAGAAAGATCCAAATGACAATCATCAGTGACAACTGGAGATTCACCCGTAGTCAAAAGCAAAAGACTTGGACTGTTGAGTGGCAACAGACATTGAAATCTACAGGTAACACTAATACACACTAAATACACACTCACGCAGTGCTGATGTTGTTAACATTTACAATTTGAGAACAATATAACAGTAATTTGCACGGTTTGGCATGATCCGAGCTAAGCGATCGTTAGATTTAATCATCATTGGCAGCGCGATTTATTGTAGGCCTAATGCTTTTTTCCTCAGTTGGTTAAAACAAAAGTGGCAAACATGTTACTTACTTGTTCAGATGATATTTTCCTGTGAAAATTCTTATATTGGTCATACTTTCAAGATGTAGAATCTGTGATTCTGAAATACAGTATTCACACCGGTGCAGTGACTGACAGCAAACATTAGATTCATCCGCGCTGACGAGCTGTGCCGACGCACAACACACGTACAGATAACCGTTCCACATATGACTGCAATTGCAGGTTTCAAACAAGAGATGGCGACAAAGAGGAAAAATGGTGGACTGCAGCTTTAAAGAGAAGCATGTGATCATCCTCTCCTCCGCTTTAATACCAGTTACAGCGTGAAATAAATATGCATGAACATCTGAAGGTATGTTAAAATATACAGTACAACTTAGTGAAACCTGTATCATGTCTCGTGTAATCGCACAATCAGTGCTTCAACATCGGAAAGACGTCAGTAAAACAGCTTGTAAACAATGTCACGTAACGTCACATTTACCTCAGAAAAACATATTCAGTGACCATAAACTCATTAGTCAGCTAGAAAAATTAACTCTAGAAAGCAGCATTCTGATAAATATAGCTATGCACCGTTACATATTCATTATAATTTTTAATTATTGAACTGCCATGATTTAAATGTTTATTTTATTTATTTTATGTTTATATTTAAAAAAAAACGAATTGGAATAGATTTAATTCTAAACTTTATTTATAATAAAAACATCATTGAGTGTAATTTAAGTGTTTGTGTATAAATAAGTTAATTTAACCTTCAGTATTATTAAAGTAGTACCAACTGACTCCCATGTGTAGTTTACAGCATTAGTTGAGTTTTTTTCCTCAAGAAAATTTGCCATGTACTGTAACTGAAATACTACATACAAAATAATCAAATCAAATCGAAAGCATGTGAATAGTAATCGAATCGAATTGTGAAAATTGTGTCAATACCCAGCCCTATTATTTAAAAAGTGTTTTTTATGCTGTCTGTGGGTATTTTTTAATTCCATCCCATCTGTCTGTCCTCATTTTCCTCCTCAGCAACCATGGCAACCGCCACTAAAACCCCCCCAGGTGCCGACCCCAAGCAGCTGGAGCGCACGGGTACCGTCCGAGAGATCGGATCACAAGCCGTGTGGTCACTGTCCTCATGCAAGCCAGGTGTGTGTCTGATTTATTCTCATTGCGCACCTGATTAATGCCTCTGTTTCATTTTTCATTGATTCATTCTCTTTCTGTGTGAAGGTTTTGGAGTCGACCAGTTGAGGGATGATAATCTAGAGACGTACTGGCAGTCCGATGGCTCTCAGCCACATCTAGTGAACATTCAGTTCAGGTAGAGTCTCAAACAGCTACTAAATGACCTGATTGATCCACTGTATCAGGGGATGATTAATCTTACAGTATTTAGACATTTTGATACTATTTTTTTTTTTAGGGTTNGTACTGGCAGTCCGATGGCTCTCAGCCACATCTAGTGAACATTCAGTTCAGGTAGAGTCTCAAACAGCTACTAAATGACCTGATTGATCCACTGTATCATGTTCTAGATACTGAAAGACTGTGAATGTGTTGCATCCTGTTAGGAGGAAGACCACTGTGAAGATGCTGTGTATTTATGCCGATTATAAATCTGATGAAAGCTACACTCCCAGCAAGATCTCGGTCAGAGTGGGAAACAACTTCCACAACCTGCAGGAGATCCGGGTGAGAGACACAGATCACGAGCTGAACTGACCCGAGCTGAATAACCACACAGAGCTGCTTATAGCTGAATTGAACTCAATTCAAAATAGAGTGCAACAGTCAGGTTCTGGAAGTAAAAACTACATAAATCGATTTCCCGATGGAGAAATTATTTTAATGATAACTTATAAGCTTTAAAGAGAGCCCTACTGTGAGCTACGATGTTGTTAATCGATAATATTTACTTCTGTTGAAGCTGCCAGCCCGCATTATTTCAACTTCTGTTTAACAATAATGTTTAACAGCAGAAATCGTGGTGAAAAACTACATTACCCATGATGCTGTACAGAAAATTCCACCAATCAGACCAAACAAGCAAAACCTGCAAAAAGAGCTTGTTAGCTCCGCCCACTCCCATAAAGCAGCGCGAACGATGTAATCGTGTCAATCTCTACGCTCTCAAAAAAAATTTAATATTTGAACATATATGCATATTTTGCAATAAACTTAAAATATGTTATTTATATATGTCATCAACATTTTTAAATGAGTAGGTTTATATTTCTCCATCGTTTTTTTTAATTCGATTATACTCTTTCCAATGCTTTATGGGATTGTAGTTCTTTCCCTCACTTTCCCTTGGCCTAAGCTCGGCCACCCCTTTGGCCACCCCGCTCACAGCCGCTGTTTCTGACTATTTTTGTTGACAAGAATTGCGTTTATTTAAACGCAGAACCGTCTCTTTAAGACCACAAAAAACGGGAGACTTTTCAGACTTGCACTCCAACATCGCCTCAGAGCCAGGCGCAAGTCAAACGCGTGCGGAAATGATACAGGTGCCGAATGAGGTTCAGCAGAACAACAGTGAACGGCGAACATTATACATGACGCTTTGCGCGAATTATGGGAGTAACTTCCGTTAAACTGTAAACAGTCAGTGATAGATTCCCTCTATGAACGCAGTAATGCGTTTTATTTTTAAACTGGGTACAATGAGATGACATTATTCTACTCACCCTTCAACCAACGAACATTAAAAGGACTTTTAAAAGTGTAAAAGCATTAACAAGGTACTTTCAACAGGCCATAAAAAGGTGCGATTCTTTCCACAGCAATAACGGACGGGTTGAACATAACTATAGTGATATATATCTGCATTATGTAATATATGTTGCCTTAATAAAAATTTTCATTAACTTTAGCATTGCGTGATACTATTTCAAAGTGATTTCCATTTGAATAAATTGTATGTACCTGTGAAAACAAACCTGGAAAGACATGAGGCTTTTAGGAGAAAAACGAGAGATTCTTCGTGCATTCCAGTTAATTATTAATGGGATATATTGCAAATTATATCGGGAGAACAGACCACAAATGTACAGCATATGTTAAAGGGACAAAATAAAATAATCGGGAGGATAGAAAGCATCTGCTGAAAAGAGCTCTTGCCATAGATATTCTTGTTATAACATGTTACGTTAAAATACCAAGCGTTATGTTATTCTCACGATGTCTGAAAATAAAACATGAAAGAAAAATTGACAGCTCATTCAGTCAAGCTGACAGATGAGCTTTATTGGTAGGGCAACCTTATGATTTGGAATGATTAGTTTCAGTCTTTTTGAATGGAAGTTCCCCAAATCGGAAGTGGAACCCATAATTCAAAACGCAGTAGGCTAGTCAGGAATAAGGTCATTAGCTTACGTAAATGTTTCTTAACTGGTGGGTTGCAAGACCGCGCACTTTTCAATCACGCACAAATACGTGTATGTAAGTGCAGTTTTGATGTTCAAACTGTGCATTTACAGTGTTAACAATAATAAATATACTTATTTGGAATAAACAGCCTCGTTTTTGAACTTTAGCCGAATAGTTAGGCCTACTACGCTACTGTATTTAAATGTTGGTCATAATGGTGGTACTTGGAGAGAGAAATATTTTCTGAGGTGGTACTTGGTGTAAAAAGTTTGAGAACCACTGCTTTAGACAGTTATTGAACTTAAAGGTGCAATATGTAATATTTATGTCCACTAGAGGTCGCTAGAGGCCTATTCAAAACAAAGGCGTAGCTTGATGACGCCAAGTTTGAGCGCAGAATCTTGGGACATGTGATCTTCATCTCAACGGACGGTGGAAAAGAATTGGGATAGGACTCGGGAAGAAATCATGTTCATGGATACGATTATTAACGTTACTGTAGTATGAAGCAAAGCAGGACCGAGTGTTGTGGGAGCTGAACGAGGAGCTGGAGCAATTGATCAACACACGCCTCACGAGCAGCAGAACTTTTATTATGCCACAGTCGCCGGCGCCGCTTCCGCTTTTCCGGTCATGAGTATGAGGTAACATAGCTCTGTTTATCATATTAGATACATTTGAGAGTGTTGAAAATGATGTTATAACGTTACTCTGTGCGTTCGCTCGGCGGCTGCTGTGAGACACTGTTACACACTGCAGTAAGATAGATCGATTTTAGAATATCATATTAAATGCTGGATGGCTTGTGTTGATAAATGGCATGCAGTTAATTTTAAAACTTATTGTATGATGGAGAAAATGCTGCATTACTGTTACTAAAAATAAAGCTGCATTTGATTATGCTATGTTAGCTACTTCACAAAATAGTGTTTTTCTCTGAGGCATGGTAAAGCATGGTACTCGCAAAAAATCAAGAAAATTAGATTTAAACAATAAGACTAAACGTGTTGAGCTATATAACAATAATTAGTTTTCCGTCTATAAATATATCAAAACAGTTGTTCCCTTGTCATTAAAACATGTAAATATTAAAGCGTCTTTGGTGTTTCCATGGTTTCTACAAAATAAAACCGGAAACCGAGAGTAACTGATGCAATTGACAAGCGACTCCTCACACGTCCCGGAGCCTTGGTTAAAACTGCAATTTTCTCACGATTTTCAAATAGTTGAAAACATTTGGGATATTGTAAGTACTCAAGTGAACACAATGTAAAACACTGGTCTAGTGGTTTTTGGATATTTTACTGCAAAATTCTTACATATTGCACCTTTAACTGAACCAACACTGAACTGACTCAAGCTGAATAATAACACTATTGTCTTTTTTGTAGAGCTGATTTCCTGCCGAAATTGGATTTGTCTCATATATGATGAAGTTTGCATAATTGATTCTGTTGTTTTTCTGTTGATAACTGTAAATCTGCTTTGAAACTATCTGTTTTGTATAAAGTGCTATAGAAATAAAGCTGACTTGATGATGTTATAGCCTTAATCTATAAGCTGAAATACTTGATTGTGATTGGTCATTTGTGGTGTTCTATGGTACATTATTTTTATGTAATGATGTTAAACAGTATTTTTTTTAACATTTTCTCATTGTTTTTGCATAATAAAATTATTCATAACTTAAATCAATCTTTCATTTATTTGGTAAGCAACCATGTAATAAGCAGAATAATGTGCATTTTCACAAAATAAACCCTCTGATTGTAACTCAAGATTGTGTGTGTTTGAGCAGCAGCTGGAGATGGTGGAGCCCAGCGGGTGGATTCACATCCCTCTGTTGGATCTGGTGAACAATCCCATCAGGACCTTCATGATCCAGATCGCCGTGTTGGCAAACCACCAGAACGGACGAGACACGCACATGCGGCAGATCAAAGTCTACACGCCCGTGGAGGAGAGCTCCATCGGCAAATTCCCACGATGCACCACTGTAGACTTCATGATGTACCGCACCATCAGATGACTTGAAAACGGACTGAGGTGCTTCTAAAAGACTCAGTTCTACAATGGTTTCAGATGTTTTAAAATGTGCCAAGGTGTGTTTTGTAAAGAGAAAGTTCAAAGTTCAATTTATGTACATGCAAATCTACAGGAAATAAATGTTTGTTTGAAATGATGAAAGCAGCCTGTATTTCTTGATGCTGTATTACAGCAGGATGGAACAGAGTTACACACAGCTTTCACATTTAGTGTGTTTTATTCAACTGTGAAACATGGACTGCTCAATAACTAAAATTTGCAGAGAACTGCACAGGTTTTTATCGGTCTCTTATAAAGGAGCTCCGCTGAGATAGCAGCTCTGAGTTGTTAAGCCCCGGGTATACTCCGGCCGCACACCCCATCCACGTGCAGCCCAAATTTCGAGACCGCGTGGACGGTGTGTGTGCGCAACAGCGCATGCGTAAGCAGGACAGAAGAGTCCACTAGGTGGCAATACGCACAGTACTGAGCACGATGTGTAGTCTTTAAAGAAGAGTGTGTAAAGAGCGATTCAAAAACAAGACGAGTAAACTCAAAGGCATGCCTTCATCATTTTTGATTCCTGTTCTCTTGGTGTATCTTCTGAACTATGTTGCAATGGTAGATGGACTTTTTTTGTTACGATCCTGCCCATCGAATGTCCCGTTGATGACACGATGTCTGGTAAAAGTATAGAAAAAAATTGTACTGCACATGTGTCGAACTCGGTCATCTGTGCGCATCCGTGGTTTAGTATACTTTGAAAGATGCATGGTGAATACTTCACAAAGTGAAGTATACCCGAGGCTTTATGCTCTCTGTGAGCCTCCTTGGGAAGCAGTCTCGAGCGTAGGGTGTAGTAGGTAAGCTCTTGCTTTAGAGAGTCATTATGCAGAGTCCTCCATCCTTAGAGCTCGGCCAGGCAGCAGTGTCAAGTTGTTAGGCTCTCTGTAAGCCTCCTTGGCTACTGCTTTTACAGAGTGAGTGAGGCTGAGGCCTCCACTCCTCATCCACTCCACTCCTCTGTCTGGGCAGCAGTATCAAGTTGTGATATGCTCTCTGCGCCTCCTTGATGGCTTTTCTTAGCGTTGGGCATAGTAGGCTTTCTCTTGCGTTAGAATCATCATCCTGAGGCCTCTGCCCTTAGAAGTTGACTAGGCAGTAGTACAAAATAGTTTGGCTCTCCTGAGCCTGTTTTGCTGCTGCCTTTATTTTGATCGTTGCTAGGCCTCCTCTCACTTTGCTAGGCCTCGAAGGACAACTCCTCAGAGTTGTCCTTCTAGGCCTCTGCTCCTCAGAGCTCTGCAAGAAAAGCAGTTTCGAGCTGTAGGCTCTCTGTGATCCTCCTTGAAAGCTTGGAACATATTTAGTCCTTCTTTCGCTTTAAAGAGTTATGCTAAGGCCTCCGTTCTCTGAGCCAGATTATGCAGTAGCACTGAGTTGTAGGCTCTCTGTGTGAGCCTCCTTTGGTGCCCCTGGGTTGGGAGGATATTTGCCGTCTTTGGCCATCTGCTCCCCCTGTATTAATAAGGACGCTGTGTAGCCTACTTTGCAGGTGTATGATGTACTACAAGGAATTTGTCCTCTGAGTTCAGCTAGGGACCATGCTGTTAGGATTTCTGTAAGCCTCCTTGGGTACTGCTTGTAAAAAGTGAGCATTATTAGGCCTCCTATTGCTATAGAGAGTCATCCTGCTGAGGTCTCTGCTCCCCCAAGCAAGGTCCTTTGTCCTTATAGCAAGGGGCTGCCCACTCCCGCCTAATGTACACTATACTTACCGATCACAATCCTCCTTTCATTCAAAATTTAATCCCACGCAGCAAGAAATCTTATTGGGTCCCGTGGGAGTGCAGACCTCTACTCCGGTCTATGACAATATTACCTTTTAAAGGTGTCCTTAGGAATACCAAGCTCTTGAGTTTTGTCTGTAATGGGATTTGTAGCTCTGGCTCTGGCCATAGGGAATTAGTCGTGACACGGGTGTGTACCTTAGGGATGGGGACTCCTCTGAGTCTTGACTTTGTCAACCAATAAGGCACTCATCCCTTCAGCATGGCGGTGTGGGTATTTGTTCCCCATAGTGTCCTCTAAAGGATGCGGTGCGAGTTCCCATTGGAAAGGGAATGGTTTAGGTTATGCATGTAACCATGTTTCCCTGAGAAGTGGAATGAGACACTATCCCTTTCCCATGCTTCAGGTATTCCTGCACAGACAAACTCCTTCAGACAAGAGGTGGATGACGTATTCTACAGGAGCCCTTTTATACTCACGGATGCATCAGTTGTGATATCTTAGGCACTCTCCAGCCAATGTCAAGTTCATTGTCGTGCTTATACTTGTGCTTCAGACACCGGCCATGCCCTTGGCTCCTCCCAACTTTGGCTCCACTGGAGACCCTTGTCCACTAGCTCCCCCTTGGTCAGTCACTCTACTCCGCCACGGACTTACGGGCTATTCGATGCGCTCTGTCCCTCCATCCCTACGGCTGCAGGATTCCTTCTTCTCTTCAGCTTCACCTCTATCCTCAGTCACACCGGCATCACCCCAGTCCTCGGGTACCCTGGCTCTGCCTCTGACACTCATCGCTGGTACCTGGTATTGTTGGGAAAATTAATTGTTCATTGACATATTAACCGTAGAAATAGCCTGTGTGAAATACTGTAAAATACCAGGTTTACTGCATGGAAAGTACCAAAAAGAAATGCATTCGATGTATGTGAACAATAACAAGCTGTGGAAAGTACCAAAAATTACCATTAGATTAAAGTTGTTTAAAAATAGAATGACCGGGGACTTTCCACCAATATAATTTAAATTTATGAGGATTCATAAACAATGGTGGCAAAATCCCAGGGTGGAGCTAAAAAAAAAAGAAAAATATAGCTAGAGGAATCCCCATTGGATTATAGTGATAAGAAAAACATATAAAACATGCTGTTTCGTGCTGTATAGATCAGATGTGGTGCTAGCATCTTTGTTGCCTGACAATAAAGATTATCTTCTGAAGACCTTTCACTTCTGACTCTGAGAGCTTTCTTTAAGAGGACATCTGAAACAACTTATACCCCTTTTCCACCAAGGCGGTTTGAGTGCTGGTTCGGAGCCAGAGCCAAGTTTCAAATCAGTTCTTTGTCTTTCGACACAAAGCACCAGCTCCGAACCAGGAAAAGTGGTTTGTAAGTAGCACCAAAACATTGCTGGGCTAGAAGTAAGAACCGCTTGCGTTAGGGGCTAGGGGCGGGGTTACCGTGACCAACAAGAAACTTGAGACCGCCATTTTTGAAATAGCAGCTAATCGAGCTAATGCAGCTCGATTGTAATCTCCGTCTATATACAAATTACGGCGAGCCGTGTTTGGATGACAATGTAGGTTCGCAAAGCCATGAGCATCAACAGTAGTGAAACATCCGCGATTGTTGATGGAAGACTTGTTCGAGATGCATCGGAGCAGCGCGGACCGATTCAGCGGGTGCCGCGGATCCGCGAGAGCGTTTGTAGAGCAGACGACTCCTTTTGCTTTCGGATCGTTCTCGCTGAGCTTTGATGTCATGCGCCGATCGCTCTGCGGGAAACCGATGCATCTAAAACGAGCTTGGTGTGTTTGTGTTTGGCGCTGCCGCGCTAGCTTTGCTGTGAAATATGAGGCATATACAGTGACGTAAGACCTGGCTCTGTGCTGGCTCTCTAGCCTGTGGAAAGGCAAACCGGTTCTTAGAAGGCTCGTCAGTTGAACCAACTCCAAACTGGCACTAGCACTAGCCCTGAACTAGCACCCGGTTCGTGCTGGTGGAAAGGGGGTATTAGAGCACTGCAGACTGGCCACAACAGTACCTGCGACATCGCTCCGCTCCATCAGCCTTCAGTCTGCGCCTTCGAATCCACCAGCTCAGTATTCATCAGTCATCCCCAGATGCTGTCAGCCACCACAACATCTTGGCTTCTCCCTCCATTGACTCCACTGTGGGCTGTTGGCACCGTGGAGCACTGGGTCTGTGGCTGTGCCATCGGCTGTTTACATCTTCGCCTCAGGGATATCGTTCCTGTTCTTGTGTTTCTTTGACTGTATTCCCGCACTTGCCATGGTCACTGTCAGTTTGTTGAGTTCAGCTCTGTTTGATTAATTATCTTGTTATATTCATTCATTGATATTTTGTTATCTTTGTTGACAATTATCTTTGTTGATTTAGTACTTAAGTACCGTTTTCTTCTCAGCTGATTGTCGGTTGTTGTATGTTTTATATACCGTTGTGTTCCCTATCTTCTCTGTTTAAATAAACCTGTTTCTACATTTCATCTTCAGTCTTCATCCCGTGTCAACTATATGAGAGCTATAAAAATTTGTAATTTTATATAATTACACATTAAATAAACATACAAATAAATGCACAAAATATATAGTTTTCATTCACTCACCCTGCTGAACTGTTGTGACTTCAAATAAAAAATGTTATGACTGCAATGATTGATAAAAACATACTGTAAAGAAAAACATGGTAATTTTGAAAATAATGTATAGCATAGTAATTAAAGCAAGTGACTTTTACATTTACATAGTCATTTAGCAGACGCTTTTCTCCAAAGCGACTTACAAATGAGAATAGTAGAAGGAATCAAATCAACATGAGAACAAAAGTATGTAAGTGCTGTGTGAAGTCACAGTTACGTCAGTAAAGTGCTCGTAGCAAGGAATTATTATTATTATTATTTTTTTTTATAAATACACAAATAGAAAATAGAAATCAAAATAAGTGCTACTATTACTGGGTCAAGTGCTAACGAAAAAGATACGCCTTTAGCATTTTTTTTTTTTAATTTCAACTTTTAAAGCAACTCTTGAGTGATTTGAAACCATCCCTCTTGTACTGACAGCAGACAAATGTCATGAAAAGAAAACATTAAAGAAACTTGAATAATCTGATAACTATAAGAATAACTGACTTGTAAACTTATCAAATATTAGAATTTGTGTACACACTTTTTTTTAACATGCCTTCATTTATTTTTTGCTACTTTTCAAATGGCTTTATGACTTGTATTGTTTTGTCTTTGCACAAGACCCAGGAAATCACAGAAGACTGTGAAAGTGTTTAGTGTGTCGATTCTATCAAGTGATAACTTGATATTCTAAACACTTTTACAATCTCAGCAGGGATGAATTATGAACTGTTCCATATACATGATTATGGGCGGAGCTACAGCATCACTGCAATTGTGTAAAAGACTTCAGTGAAAGTGAAATCAACAGATGAACAGGAAGCGTCATCAAACAGCACTTCATTTCAGAAACTCTGAAATCAACGACTAGATTTGATATTCACTCACAGGTAAGTGATGGAAATTTTAGAGCTTGTTCAGTTATTTAATAGCATGAAACAGCATCAGATTGTTGGTAAAAGTACTGTATGTATTTTTATTTTTTATTTTATTTTATTTTTTTGGCTGTAAATATAAGTTTGAATATTTGGGGTCATGTCACACTTTATACAGTTTAGAAACAGAAAGTACTTGAATTAGTGGCAAAATGAAAAAATCTGAATGAATTAATTTTCTAGTACAAGTCACAAGTCTTTTAAAGAAAAATGGCACCTGATGTTTATTTAGAGGGCTATTTGTTTGAAAAATTACACTTTCACCCATTTCTGTGTTGTCGTTTATATATAAAAATACCTTTTCTTGCTAAAATGTTGTTGTAAAAACCAGTTACATTGGTCCCACTTTATATTAGGTGGCCTTAACTACTATGTGCTTACATCAAAAAATAAGTACAATGTACATATTGGGTCATTTTGAACTGGAAAACACTTTTTCTGCTCTTGAGGTGGGATACGGGTAAGGTTAGGGAAAGCTTTGGTGGTATGGGTAGGTTTAAGGGTAGGGGTAAGGTGTAAGGGATGGGTCAACAGTGTAGTTATAAATGTAATTACAGAAATTAATTACAGATGTCATTACATGCAGGTGTTTTTAAAATATAAGTACAATTGAAAAACATGTATGTACACAATAAGTGCATTGTATCAAATGATTAATTTAAATGTAAGTACATAGTAGTTAAGGCCACTTAATATAAAGTGGGACCATTACATTTACCGTACTGTGGCTCCCAGAGACACATATTTAGTTTCTGTATTTATAGTAGATTCTTCTGCAGCCCATATTGATCTAACTACAGCCGTATGAAGCACATGGCCAGCAGTCTCAGACTGGAAGTTAGAGTCAGAGCTTATAGTCTCAGTGAGGTTAGGGTTAGTGATTTAGGCACTTCCTGTCAGAAACTGCTGTCATGTATGCCTGCTTTGACTGCTTGACAGCGGTTCATAGTTTAAGTTGTTATAATAGTTTTTAATTATAATACTTTTTTTAGCCATGCAACATCCAGTTTAGAACATGAACTAAATTACTCAGTGCACAGAACTAGTATTATGAAATTTCCTTTCTTCAGCAATGTAGATAATATATTGTCATACTTATCTTTTCAGTCATGGCATTCTCCAGTGGTCCAGCACTAAATCAGGAGCTCCAGTGCTCCATCTGTCTGGAAGTGTTCACTGATCCAGTCACCACTTCATGTGGACACACCTTCTGTAGAACCTGCCTGAGCAAGTGTTGGACAAGCTCTCGGAATTGCTTCTGTCCATTCTGTAAAGAAAGATTCAGCAGAAGACCTGATCTCAAGATTAATACAACACTCAGAGAGGTTGTGCAATACTTTAAGAAGAAACGCAAACGAGAAGAATCTGAGGTGTTCTGTGACATCTGTGATGAAAGAAAGCAGAAAGCTGTGATGTCCTGCCTGACGTGTCCAAGCTCTTACTGTGATGATCATCTGGAGCCTCATCTCAGAGTCCCACGGCTAATTAAACACACACTGATCAACGCTGTGGAAAATCTGGAGGATTATATATGCCAGAAACACGAGAGACCTCTGGAGATGTTCTGCAGAGGTGATCAGACGACTGTTTGTCTGTCCTGCACTGAAGGAGAACACAGGACTCACAACACTGTTCCTATAGAGGAGGAGAGTCGAGAGAAGAAGGTAAAGAGTTACAGACAAAACACTTTATAACCTTATAAGGATGACACAATGGCAGTTCCTGGTTATTTTTTGAACAGTAAGAGTTAAGTGTTATAAAACTGCTTAAAAAATTTGATATTTATTTGGACTTTATCAAACAATTTGTCATTTTAGTATTCCTTTACTACAAGTGTAATGTTTGCAGGTATGCTAACAATCATAAAGCTAATTCACACCTCACCAACAAATGCATATCTCTTCTGTGGAAAACTCAGGACTGAAAAACATTCATTTAATCATTGTATTCGACCTGATACGATGTCCCACCTGCCTGTCAACATGTGTATTTCCATACCCGCGCACCCAGACATCACACGTGCTGGAAGGGCTGCCACTTTTGCATAGTTTGTACTCACTGTTTAATAATTATTTGTTTATAATTCTTATTATTTGTCTCCTCTTGTGATTTAAAAGAGGAAGAAAAACAACATTCCTTTTCCCGCCGATGAAGGGAAGATCCTCAGGCCTCCTGGCTAGGCTCCCCAAAACTGTTGTGGAAATTCTCAATACAAATCTTACTTCACCACTGACAATTTAAACAACTTCTAGTGTTACAGTACAGGGACACGGAGGCAGGAGTAAAACACACAGTGGTATTTATTGATGTTCAACAGAGTCAAATGGTAATGCAGGTGAGTAATACTGATGTATACTGACAATGGAACTGTAGTTCTTGATGAAACGGTGGTAGAAATTAGCAAAGCCAAGGAAGCGCTGGAAGCGCTGGAGTTCTTTGATGGTGGATGGTGTAGGCCAGGTGGTGATTGCTTCCACCTTCCTCTCGTCCATCCGGATGCCACTGTGATCGATGTTGTGTCCCAGGAATTGAACTGATGATTGATGAAATGAAAATTTTTCAGCCTTGAGGAAGAGTTGGAACTGTCATAAGCGATGAAGGTCCTCCGCAACGTGGTGGCGATGTTCGGCCAAGCTTCGGGAGTAGATGAGGATGTCATCTATGTATACCAGGACGAATTTATGGAGAAACTCCCGGAGCACCTCATGGATGAAATCCTGGAATATGGAGGGGGCGTTGACCAGGCCATACGGCATGATGAGGTACTCGTAATGGCCGGTGGACGTGACGAAGGCGTTCTTCCACTCGTCCCCCTCGCGTATCCGGATTAGGTTATACGCGCTGCGGAGGTCCAGCTTGGTGAACACAGTGGCACCACGGAGATGTTCCAGAGCTGCTGGGACGAGAGGAAGGGGATACCGGAACTTTACGGTGATTTTGTTCAGTGCACGGTAGTCGATACATGGCCGCAAGCCTCCGTCCTTCTTAGCCACAAAGAAGAAACTTGAAGCAGCAGGGGAAGTAGACGGGCGGATGTATCCTTGGTTAAGGGCCTCTTCAATGTATTCCTCCATGGCCTTCTCCTCCGGTACAGACAGGGGGTAGATCCTTCCCCTGGGCACTGGCTCACCCGGTAACAGATCGATGGCACAGTCCCATGGCCGGTGTGGAGGCAGCTTGGAGGCTCGTTACGGGTAGAAGACATCGCTGAAGGGGGCGTAACAGGCTGGTATGTCCACTGAACGTTTCTCGACAGGACTTTCAATGGAGGTGGTACAGATGGAGATGACGTTGGAACGAGGAGACTTGGGAACAGGAAGCTCGGAGAAACAGGTAGGAAAACAGTGGTCGCCCCACTTCAGGACTTCGCCCGTCCGCCAGGAGATGGTTGGACTGTGCTGCTCCAGCCACGGGGGCCCTAGAACCACGTCAGAGGTGGATTCCTCCAGAACCAGCAAATGTATATCTTCCACATGAAGAATTCCTACTCGCAGTTGAAGAGGACCCACACATCGACTGACCTTCTTACGGCTTAATGGTTTGCCCGTGATGGAGTGGATTTGGTAGATGCTCGGAGAGGGCGAGGTTTTGAGTTGGAATTGTCGGCAGAGGGCGCCGGAGATGAAGTTTCCTGCTGAGCCTGAATCGAGGAGCGCCACCACTGGAACAGAGATATCAGCAGCAGTAAGGTTAACTACAGTAGTGAGTGGTTTCATTTTCTTAATGGAGGGAATAATAGCACTCACCACGGGTCGAGGAGGACAGATGGGACATGCAGAGATCGCATGTCCAAGACAGCCACAGTATTAGGGGTGACCCCGAATAGTCGACGATTCGAATATTCGATAGGAGGAGCCTGATTCGACTACCAATCTCACTGTCGAATCGTCGCAGAGGTGTTATGAGAGAGATATGGGGGAGCTCAATATCTGATTTTACATAGACATACCGGTTCTTTCCCAATAGGTTAATATACAGCCTATTATGTTAATACTATAAATAAAAATGTGAAAAGAAAGAAGCTTTTAATAAATATTTTTAATGTGCGTGAATAAATCCAACCTGTGACCGATTTAAGTTTCACTTCCATGATCTGTGACCGGCAGATGAGCATCTTTACGGCAGGGATTAAATCTTCAACAATGTCTTGGATAAAGTGTACAATTAAATGCGCTTTGAAATGGTAAAAGATGATAAAAAAAAAAATAAAAAAAAGTATGATGCAAGTTATGCCAACAGCTCATGTCCTAGAACTCAACAACGACAAACACTGCGGCGCGCTTCTGCCGGCCAACGAGCTGGATATAGCGCGCTATTTGAAAAGACTCAAACGGACACAGGCAGATCGCGTGAAAGACTGGATTTTTCTCTCTCAATCAGGTAGGGTAGCTACAAGTGATTTCAAACTATTTCAGCCGCTTGTAATTTGATTTTTGGATTCTGTTAATGTTTAGCTAAAAAGACTGCCACTCCAGTTTAGTGTTTATTGTCGATCTGCAGTTAAAAAGACAAGTTGACAATTCTAGCTAGGCTATACTTTCGTTATTTTAATAATTTCTTTAATTTTAATTTGTTTATTGATCACTCTGGGTTACCTAATTTAACTATTTCTGGCTTGTGTTTTGAATATATGTTCCCCTGCACTTCAGGCATTTTTTAATAGGCTATTAAATAGGCTGTAAATTAATGTTTGATAAAAAAAAAAATATATTTTTTTAATTAAATTAATTATTTTTTTTGTTTTTTGGTGCATCAATGTTGCGCTGTAGATTAGTTAAAGCTTGCTCGCACAGACAATTTAGCCGATGTAATTTGATTTGCCGACATATGGAATGTATATCTATCTGCAATGTGGCCTTTCTGCAGTTATTAATATATATATTTTAAAGTTTATTGATCCAAAATGTTTTTATAAATTTTCTTCTATATCCTTGAGAGTGTTCTGTATAGGCTACATCGTGGCTGTGAATGTTTATCCACATTGCCTTTCATTTGTTTAAAAAAGATAAAATCATTGTCAGTTTCGTCTATCACTTGACAGGCAGTTTGGTCGGTTTATTAGAAAGATGCTTCTCTGTGCTATGTGTGAAAGAAAATAAAAGTTGTCTTAAGCCGCGGGAAGCCGTGTCCCGCTCCATCTCGTGCACACAGTTCAGCGCGCGAACCTTTCAAAGTCCGTGCGCACTCTCTAGTGGATCCTGTTCACAACCCCCCCCGATCTGATTCGAATCAGATTGCCTATATTCGACTGATAGTCGAATCATAATTTGGGGGGGGTTGTGAACAGGATCTGATTCGAATCGGATTCGACTATGTAAATCCGTAGTCGAGGACACCCCTACACAGTATAAACAGAGATTTTGAGTAACTCTTCGTTGACGTTCAGTAGGAGTGAGTCGGGAGTTATCAACTTGCATAGGTTCGTTGGCTGGTTCTGGAGAACTGACGGGTTTGGATCGACGGAGGAAGTTGGTGGAGAGTGACTGGCCCTGGTGTTCTACGATACACGACTGCATACGAGTACCTACGAGGATGGAAAGTTGGATGAATCGCTCGAGGCCGATGGAATCCTTGTATGCAGCGAGATACAACCGCGCCCTCGGTTCCAGACCCTGACGATAGGTGGTGATGAGAGCTTGTTCGTTCCATCCACTTGCTGCGGCCAGCGTTCGAAACTGCAAGGCATAGTCATTAACAGACATAGATGCTTGTTTCAGATTGTAAAGCTTCTCACCAATGGAAGAGTCTGAGATGGACTTGCCGAAGGCTTCACGGAAATGTGAGACGAAAGAGGAATAGGATTGAATAGCAGGACCTTTCTGGGCCCAGAGGGAATCTGCCCAGCGTAATGCCTTGCCTTGCAGTTGAGAGATGATGAACGCTATCTTCGCTGTATCGTTGGGATAGAGGTGCGGTTGCATCTCCAGGACCAGTTCACATTGCAGGAGGAATCCGCTGCAGTCCTCTGCCGATCCTGAGTAGGGCGCCGGTCGGGCCATGGGACTGGCGTGAACTGCAGGTGAAGGAGTGGAGACGGTGCGCAGCGGGTGATAGTGGCGGAGATGGTGGTTGAGGTATGAGTGCTCGGCGCAAAGCTACCACGAGCTCTTGAAAAGGATCCGGGTGACTCATGTTGAAATCCAGTTAGTATGGTCCGGTCTTCTGTTACAGTACAGGGACACAGAGGCAGGAGTAAAACACACAGTGGTATTTATTGATGTTCAACAGAGTAAAATGGTAATGCAGGTGAGTAATACTGATGTATACTGATGAGTGGAAAGCAGAGAGGTAATACTGTCCTTTTATATCCGTAGGGAGAGATGATAATGCTGACACAGGAGACTGGAGACAGGGAACACTCACACACAGAAGGAGTAGCACATGAGGAACACAGGAGACGTTGGAGACAGGTAAGTAGATCGATGGAGTCCTTGAGGTAAGCATTCAGGTGAGTGAAGTGCAAACGAGACCGGACAAGGAGTGTGTGTGAGTGCTAGTCTTTTATGGAGCGGTAGATGATGGTGCTGATGATGAACAGGTGGCGGTGATTAGTATTCCGGGGATTGAGTGCGCTGGTATTGGTGCTCTGGTGATTGAGTGCGTTGTGATTGGTGCTCTGGAGATTGAGTGCGCTGTGGATGGTGAATGGTGGAACCTGACGTGTCCAAAAAATTTCCAAAAAGTTTATATTTTTGCACTTAATTTTATGTGTTTATGTGTTTTACTTATTCAACAAAGTTTGATGTTTCACTCAGACTGTCAGGATGAGCCTTCATGCAAAATGTTAACATTCATGTGAATTTGAACATGTATAGATAAGAATATAGCTGTGAAATGAAAGCTTTGTACTGAGGAAACACAGATCTGTCAAAGTGCTGGCAGGACAAGCCATGTTAAACATTACGCTAATGCATTAGCTTGAAGCTTAAAATAAAGAATTCTCATGTTTTGGGCAGCTTGGATCATGTACCATTCCCGCAGCAGCTCATTCTGTTTCCTCCACTATTTTTAGACGCATTTTGTTCATAGAAATGCAAAAGACAATAACTCCTCAAAGACAATAACTAAAAGGCAAATGTTAAATTAATTTGCTCTTTTAATGAGATTTTTATTAAGTTATCTGTTTTTCTCTGTATGTAGATTAATCTGGCTAAGAGACAAACTGACATTTATCAGATGATCCAGGACAGAATGGAGAAGATTCAAGAGATCCAGGACTCAGTAGAGCTGAGAAAGGTGAGTGGAAGTTAAAACATTGTAAAATTGATAATGCATTATAATATTTGAATCTGCTTAATGTTCTCAATTAAATTGATAAAAACTTAATAGATTAATCTATTATTTGTTCTCATTCATCAGAAGAACATGGAGAAAGAGAAATCCTCCAGTGTTGAGCTCTTCACTGATCTGATCTGCTCATTTGAGAGATGTCAGTCTGAGCTTCTGAAGATGATGGAGAAACAGCAGAAAGCAGCAGAGAAACAGGGTGAAGATCTAATTAAAGAGCTGGAGCAGGAAATCACTGAGCTGAAGAGAAGAAACACTGAGCTGGAGCAAATCTCACACATTGACGATCATTTTCATGTCATACAGGTCTGAGCATCTGTCTAATCATTTACAGTATTACAGGACAAATACTGTTACCAAACCTGATGAGCTGATTGACCATTTTGTTTGTACCAGTCTTTTAGAAATTGTACAAAAGAAACATATAAAGTAATAAAAAAAAGTCACATTTGAAAAGATTAGTTCCCTTTCAGTCGGTCACGTTCGACGTACATCAGTAGCGACCGAAGAATTGGGATATCCCTAGAGAGCCCTATCAGCTTCGAGTGAACTAAAACAAGCCAATGGAATTGGTGTGCGATATTTGCATAATGCGCACCGCCTCCGTCAGGTGTATATAAATAGGAAGCAGATGCAATCGCACTCTGTCTTTCGCTGAGGAGCCAAACATTGGGTGTCCTGCTTCAGACTTCACTAAAGTGAAACTAAAAGAGCCTCTTTGAAGATTCCAGCATCTTGTTGTGTTGGTGTGAAGGCACAACAGCGAGGACGCAAGCTTCCCGGGGAGCCTGAGCTTAAAGCTCTCAACTGCTGTTTTAACAGCAACTGAATTTCCCATATAAAACGCAGTTGTCTGTTGCGATTTGGGCCGGTTCTTCCCGGTGTGTTCGGGGAGTGGTGTACCTGAACACATCGCGTTACTCCCTGTGTGCTTCAGCACGAGAGAGCTGACTCTTCCCCTTCTAAAAGAGCTTCACAGACGAACCCTGCATCTTTTTCAAGATGTCATTTCGTCTGTGCGTTACTGGGTGCGGTCGTTCCCTGGTCCCAGCTGATGGGGACAATCGATACATCACGTGTTTGGGCGTTCAGCATGCTGAAGCAGCTTTTGTGGATACTTCATGTTCCCATTGCTGAGATCGAGACTCTCCTTCCTGAACTCTCAGAGAGCGGGGGTCCCCTCCCCTATGCCCCGTTCGGCCGTTTTTTCCGGCTCCGGTCGGAATGACGGTTCGGTGGCGTATAGGCAGGGTGATCTGAGGATCACGGTTAGGGCTTTCCCGCCGAGCTCCGCCGTGACCAGATCTTGGCGAGCGCCGTATAGCGTTCGTGCTAAGTCTGGGCCCTTGTCCGCCTTCACCTCCCTGGATGGCGGAGAGGCTAGGGGATATGCGAGGATCCCTCCAGTCGAGCGGTCAGTTGCGATGCAGCTGTGTCCAACTGGCTGACGTGGTGAACCGTGTCTCCCGTCCCGGGCCTGTAAATTCTCGTCAGGGCTGACAGAGAAAGCTTACAGAGCCTGTGGACAAGCTGCCTCCTCCCTGCATGCCATGGACCTTTTGCAGGTCTACCAGGCAAAAGCGCTATCGGAAATGCCCCAGGGAGGGCTTGACCAACAGTTGCTGGGGGAGCTGCGTGCTGCCACCGACCTCGCCCTCCGGACAACTAAGGTGACAGCGCGTTCTGTTGGTCATGCGATGTCTACCATGGTAGTCCAGCAACGGAACCTCTGGCTGACATTGGCGGACATGAGGGAAACCGACAAACAGCGGTTCCTGGACTCCACCGTGTCTCCGGTCGGCCTTTTCGGCGACACGGTGGAGAACTTCACCCAACAGTTCTCCGCCGCACAGAAGCAGGCTGAGGCTATCAAGAATCTCATGCCTCATCCCGCTCGTCGCCGAGGGCGCCAGCCCGCATCGTCCTCCGCCCCTGCTAAGTTGGCCAAGCAGCAGCCTACACCAGCAAAACAGCAGGGTGCCGGTCGCGGACGTGGTGCCCAGCCCTTCTCAACCAAGCCAGGTGGTAAGCGGTCGAGGAAGTCCCGGCCCTGAGATGGGCGACCTGGAGGGGAAGGATCCTACTCTCGGGAGAGTTTTCCACCATCTCTCCCACCCCCGGAGGAGGGCCGGGGGGAATTTGTGAACTTGTCTGTCCGTCTACCGCCACTGGCTCTCCGGAGACCAGCGGTACCCACTTCCTCACAAAAAGAGCAGTTTCCCCAACCTCCAGGTCACAAGAGGGCGCGTCTGTCAGCGTGCGAGGCCCTGCCTTGCCACTCGCAGCCCCCTCTCACTTCGCCAGCAGGTGGCAGTGTGATGGTGCAGGTCGCGCCCTGTGCGCCGTCTCCCATACGCACTGCTGCCTCGCAGAGTCTGACCACACTCCGGGCCGCTCCCATGCCGTCCGAGTCGGGTCCCCGCACTCTGCTTTGCTGCCCCACCCACAGTACCTCTGTGGTGCATTTGGTCCCGCTGGCTCAGTGTCTGGAAGCATGGATAGCATTCCCCAGCCCGTCCCGCTGGCTCATTCGCACCATCAGACTCGGCTATGCGATTCAGTTTGCCCGCCGTCCCCCGGTTTTCAGGGGTGTCCACTTCACTCAGGTGTCGCTGGACAATGCACCTGTTCTCCGGGCGGAGATTGCTGTCCTCCTGGCGAAGGATGCAATCGAGCCGGTCCCTCCAGCCGATATGAAGTTGGGGTTTTACAGCCCCTACTTTATTGTACCGAAAAAGGGCGGTGGGCTACGGCCGATCCTGGATCTGCGCGTCTTGAACCGGTACCTTCACAAGTTGCCGTTCAAGATGCTCACGCAGAAGCACATTTTCAAATGCGTCCGTCCCCAGGATTGGTTTGCAGCGATCAACCTGAAGGACGTGTACTTTCATGTCTCGATTCTGCCGCATATCAGTACAAAGTCCTACCCTTCGGGCTGGCCCTGTCTCCCCACATCTTCACGAAGGTTGCGGAGGCGGCCATTGTTCCCCTCAAGGAACAGGGCGTTCGCATCCTCAACTACCTCGACGACTGGTTGATCCTGGCCAGCTCGCGAGAGCAGTTGTGCGAACACAGGGACATGGTTCTAGCTCACCTCAGCCGGTTGGGTCTTCGGATCAACTGGGACAAGAGCAAACTCGCCCCGGGCAGGGGGTCTCTTATCTCGGTCTCGAGCTAGATTCGGTCGCCCGGACTGCGCACCTCACCGAGGAGCGCGTCCAGTCGGTGTTGAACTACCTGAGTTCGCTCAAGCGCAGGACAGCGGCTCACTGAAAGATTTTCAGAGGCTCCTGGGGCATATGGCATCTGCAGCCGCGGTCACGCCGCTCGGATTGCTTCATATGAGGCCGCTTCAACACTGGCTCCACGGCCGGGTCCCGAGATGGGGATGGCGTGGCAGCGCGGCATGCTCCGTGTCCCTGTGACACCGAGCTGCCTTCGCACCCTCATCCGGTGGTCGGACCCTTCGTTCCTGCGGGCCGGAGTGCCCCTCGAACAAGTGTCCAGGCATGCTGTGGTCTCCACAGATGCCTCTGCCACCGGATGGGGGGCCACGTACAACGGGCATGCAGTTTCGGGTCTGTGGACGGGGCCTTGACTGCATTAGCATATCAATTGCCTGGAGTTGCTAGCAGTACGTCTTGCACTGGGCCGCTTCAAGGAGCTGCTGTCAGACAAGCACGTACTGGTCCGCTCGGACAGCACTGCTGCCGTTGCGTACATTAACCATCAGGGTGGTCTACGCTCCCGTCGCATGTCGCAACTCGCCCGCCATCTCTTGCTATGGAGTCAGAAGCATCTGAGGTCGCTTCGTGCAATTCATGTCCCAGGTGTGCTCAACCGTGCAGCCGACGAGCTCTCACGGCAGCCTCCACTTGCGGGCGAGTGGCGGCTCCATCCCCAGGCGGTCCAGCTGATCTGGCAGCACTTCGGCGAGGCCCAGGTAGACCTGTTTGCCTCCCCAGAAACTGCCCACTGCCAGTGGTTTTATTCCCTAACCGGCGGCACGCTCGGGACGGATGCCCTAGCACACAGCTGGCCCCGGGGCCTACGCAAATATGCGTTTCCCCCAGTGAGCCTTCTTGCACAGTCCTGTGCAAGGTCAGGGAGGACAAGGAGCAGGTTCTGTTAGTGGCTCCGTATTGGCCCATTCGGACCTGGTTTTCGGACCTGATGCTCCTCACGACAGCCCCTCCTTGGCCGATTCCTCTGAGGAAGGACCTCCTGACTCAGAGACGGGGCACCCTGTGGCACCCGCGTCCCGACCTGTGGAACCTCCACGTGTGGTCCCTGGACGGGATGCGGAGGTTCTGAGTGATCTCCCACAAGCGTTTGTAGACACCATCACTTCCACTAGAACTCCTTCCACGAGGAGCCTCTATGCGTTGAAGTGGAACATATTTGTTGAATGGTGCTCCTCTCGCCGAGAGGACCCCCCCTATCATGCTCGGTCAGATCTGTGCTATCCTTTCTGCAAGAGGGCTTGGAGCGAAGGCTATCTTCCTCCACCCTCAAGGTGTATGTTGCCGCTATCGCCGCACATCACCATGCAGTTGATGGCAAGTCCCTGGGGAAACACGATCTGATCGTCAGGTTCCTGAATCCTCCTCGCCCTCCCTCCATACCCTCTTGGGATCTGACCCTGGATCTTACATCTTTCCAGGGTCATCACTTCGAACCTCTGCAATCAGTTGAGTTAAAAGTACTGTCTCTTAAGACCGTCCTCCTGGTTGCATTGGCTTCTCTTAAGAGGGTATGGGATCTGCACGCATTTTCGGTCGACTAATCGTGCCTAGAATTTGGGCCCGGTGACTCTCACGTTATCCTGAGACCACTCCCTTCAGAGATCAGGTAGTGAATCTGCAAGCGCTGCCTTCGGAGGAGGCAGACCCAGCCCTAGGTTCGCTCTGTCCCGTCCGCGGTCTGCGTGTGTACGTTGACAGAACTCAAAGCTTCAGGACCTCAGATCAGCTCTTTGTCTGTTATGGAGGCCAGCAGAAGGGAAAGGCTGTCTCCAAGCAGAGGATGGCCCACTGGATACTGGATGCTATCGCCCTGGCGTATGAATCCCAGGGCGTGCCTTGCCCGTTCGGGTTGAGAGCCCACTCCACCAGAGGAGTAGCCTCTTCCTGGGCGCTGGCTCAGGGCGCCTCGCTGACAGATATCTGTAGAGCTGCGGGCTGGGCGACACCTAACACGTTCGCTAGGTTTTAGAGCCTACGTGTAGAGCCGGTATCTTCCCGTCTGCTCGCTCCCACCAGCCGGTAGACGCATTGAACCCGCTCTAAGTGTCGGCTTGCAATGCCATTCCCGCCCCCTGGGCCGGATACGTGCATCTATTGACTCCAGTCATGTTCCCCGCTTGGCGAACCCTGTCGAGTTCCTCCGCCTCCCCCTTCGGCTCGGACATTGCGGAGTGTCTGATGCCAGGCCAACATCCGTCTCTGACGTTGACTGTTGGCTGGGTTCCATATGTTGTGACTCCTCTACGTGAGCGGTCCCATATGTGTAATTGTCCACGGTCTAACTCCCTACGGTGAGCCCGTGTCTTTCCCTTAGCAGAGCCAGCTCTGCTGTCACCTGTCAGATGCGTCTCCCCCCACCAGGTGGAGCCATCCCAGGGACTCCATATGCGTACTGCCCCCCAGGCCAGTCCATATGTGTATTTTCCACGTAATTCCTCCCCCACTGGGTAGTTAGTGGCCTCCGCAGCGTCCCCTACGGGTTGACTTCCCCAGTGTAGTTTAGTTTACTGCTGTTTTAACCAAATACCCACTAAGTAAACTCTCTCGGCGTAAAGCTCGTCCCCTTCACCGTCCCAGTTGGTGCAATGGGTGGCTAGAGCTTGCGCTGGGCACTGGTAGGGGTTTCGTAACTGTGGCGCTTTATTTGGGATCCCAATTCGTCGGTCACTACTGATGTACGTCAAACGTGACCGACTGAAAGGGAACGTCTCGTTTACGTATGTAACCCTTGTTCCCTGAAGGAGGGAACGGAGACGTACGTCCCGTCGCCACAGTTTCTGTACCCTCACTGTTGCGCGGACACCAGTTGTCTCAGCGAAAAACAGAGTGCGATTGCATCTGCTTCCTATTTATATACACCTGACGGAGGCGGTGCGCATTATGCAAATATCGCACGCCAATTCCATTGGCTTGTTTTAGTTCACTCGAAGCTGATAGGGCTCTCTAGCGATATCCCAATTCGTCGATCACTACTGACGTACATCTCCGTTCCCTCCTTCAGGGATCGAGGGTTACATACGTAACCGAGACGTTAACTGTGTTTTAAAGGTACTGTGCAAAACATTAACTTTAAATATAAAAAATAACATATTTAACAGTCCTCTCTCTCTCCTGCTGTAGATGTGCTCATCCCTATCCAGTCGTCCACACACCAAGAACTGGACTGAGATCAGGATTGACTCTGATGTGAATGTGAACTCGCTGTATAGAGCTGTGACTCTACTGAAGAAAACTCAAGGGACACTAATTGAAAAACTCAGTCAAACTGGTATGTGAATATCAAATACAGTAGTTTTTTTTCAGTATCTATGAAAATATTTATTTTTAAGGAATATTCTGGGTTAAATCCAAATTAAAGCTGCAATCCATAACTTTTTTGGGTAAAAATGATCTGAAATAAATTTTTTAACTACATAACCAGCCAGTGTTTAAAATCTCCTTACCTTAGCCCATTTCACAACAGTAAGCTTGAAATAATGTTTTATAATAAAACCACCACTGGTGGATTTCCATAGGAAATTTGAGCATGCTAACGTTCATCTTTGCATCATTACATTGCGTCTGTTTACATAAAGAATGAGTCCCAGCTAGTTGGCTATATCATGTGAGGAGGCTGCAGGCGGCTTTATGATGTTGAATTGTAATCCAGAAAGGTCCAAATGACAATCATCAGTGACAACTGGAGGTTCACCCATAGTCAAAACCAAAAGACTTTGGACTGTGGAGTGACTACCGAAATTGAAATCTACAGGTAACGCTAATACACACTAAGGGTGCGTTCACACTTGTCATGTTTGGTTCGATTAAAACGAACCCTGGTGTGATTGCTCTGTTAGTGCGGTTCATTTGAACATATGTGAACGCTGCCATCCGAACCCTGGCACGCACCAAACAAGCGGACCAAGACCACTGAAAAGATGGGTCTCTGTCCGCTTCCAAACGAACTCTGGTGCGGTTCGAATGATATATGAACGCAACACGGACCAAAGACATGTAAACGAACCAAAAACAGGAAGATGAGACCCTAAAAAGGACAGAATCCTCATGCATGTCGGTTTTTCTTGTCATAGTGGCAAGTTTGCCCATCACAGGCATCGGACGCGCGTCTCCACGCAGCGGATCGTTTGTGAGTGACGCATGGATTCCTGCCGCTGTTTTGACAACTTTACACATAATATAAGCTCTTCACGAGTTCCCAGCTGGCCAAAATACCATCACATGCAGGCTACGCATACACAACGAGAGCATTTACCTCAGCACACAGCATTGTTTTGGATGTTCCGTCTCAAAATAGGCAATACATCATAAAATCTGACCAATCACATTGTGAATGTATCCCTATGCCTTTAGGTTTGGTATCTTTTGGTTTGGTGATAAAATTGCCAATCTGAACGCTAATCGGACCAGGACTAAATGTTTTTTTTTCCTCTTTGTTCCGGACCAAATTATTTATTGTGCTTTTTTTCTCAGTTAATCAGAATAAAAGTGCCAGATTTGTTACTTAATTGTTCAGACGCCATTTTCCAGTGAAAATACTTATTTGGGTCATACTTCCAAGATGTAGAATCTGTGATTCTGAAGAACAGTATCCACACCGATGTGGTTACTGACAGCAAATTAATCTGTGCTGAGGAGCCGTGCAGAGGCACAACCCATGTAAAGATTATAATTCCACAAATAACTGCAGGTTTCAAACAGAGATGGCGACAAAGAGGCAAAACTTACGAACTGCAGCTTTAAGTTTAGTTTGTAAAGGATCACACTGTCAATAATGTAATCAAAACACAACTAACCCGTCTGTGTAAAGTTCTATCAATGTTAACTCATGTTAGAGCAGTATTACTTTAATTACAAGGGAAGGATGTAAATATCTGTGACAAACTATAAAATATATAATCTGTCTAAAAAGATTTCGCACCTCAAAAGGACAATACAGCTCAAATCAATTTTTTACTGAATTATTAATAATAGAGCTTTGATTAAAAAATACAAGCTTCACATTCTCTTATATCCTCATCATGTTTGTCTCAGACATCCATTATAGTATATTTANGCAGTATTACTTTAATTACAAGGGAAGGATGTAAATATCTGTGACAAACTATAAAATATATAATCTGTCTAAAAAGATTTCGCACCTCAAAAGGACAATACAGCTCAAATTAATTTTTTACTGAATTATTAATAATAGAGCTTTGATTAAAAAATACAAGCTTCACATTCTCTTATATCCTCATCATGTTTGTCTCATAGACATCCATTATAGTATATTTACTGTAAACACATTCTGCATTCTGTTTTATTAACTGATGTTAATAGATAAACTCACTGTTAATCTGAAATGTGAATGTGAATTATTCCTATAAATAATTCATCATTTTATTGTCATTTGTGTTCACAGGGTTGAAGTGTGTACAGAAGTATGCAGGTACTGTGTGACTGACACCATTTTCTTCAATACACAATACAACAATACTTTATTATAACTTGTATTATATACTGTACATCTGAAAATGTTTGTTCTGAAGTTGACTGATAACGTCTGATCTCTCTCAGTGAATGTGACTCTGGATCCTGATACTGCACATCCATCTCTCATCCTGTCTGATGATGGAAAACAAGTCAGTCATGGAGACATTAAGCAGAACATCCATGAAAACCCAAAGAGATTTGAGAGTCTTTGTGTTCTGGCAAAGGAGGGATTCAGTTCAGGGAGATTTTACTATGAGGTGCAGGTGAAGGGAAAGAATGATTGGGGTTTAGGAGTGGCCAGAGAATCCATTAACAGGAAGGGGTCAATCACACTGAGTCCTGATAATGGATACTGGACTGTGATTTTGAGGAATGAGAATCAATATATAGCTTGTGAAAGTTCACCCGTTTCTTTATTTCTGAGAGTGAAACCTGAGAAGGTGGGAGTGTTTGTGGATTATGACGAGGGTCTGGTCTCATTTTATGACGTGGGCTCCAGATCTCTTATCTACTCTTTCACTGGTCAGACTTTCACTAACAAACTCTCTCCATATTTTGGCTCATGCCATAATGATAAAGGTAAAAACTCAAAGCCACTGATCATCACACCTGTCAACTGAAACGAATAAATAATTAAATAAAATAAAATCTGAAAAGATTTCTATTTTTAGAATATGTAAATTAAATGGCTCTCCAAAAACATAAACTATAATGAAATATTTTTGTTATATGTTGTGTGAAAAAATATTTCATTGCAGTTACATTTGAATTGCCAATTAAGAGTCTATATTTTATAATCAACACAATGATTTGTTTGCTTAACTTCAGTTACTTTGCTTTTGATTTTCAAATGTACTATGCAACTAGTGACAACTCACCTTTTTGAGATCAAAATAGGTCACTTATGGGATTTGCATACATCCAATGAGAAAGTGTTTTTATGGGTGGGGGTGTTACAAGAGTACTTGGTTGTTTCAATAAGTACTGTACATTGTTTCCTTTACTCTTACTTTAAAAACTAATCTCTTTAAAGGGGAATATTTTATGTATTTGAGTTCTGAGATGTGGGAATGGTGAAGAGAGAGAGGGCAAACAGTTTGCAGTTTAGCTCAGTATTGCTGTCTAATCAGCCAATATTGTCTTAAATATCCTGCATTACAGTTCCCTTTCGATACTTCACTCATACTGCGTATGGGGAAAGGTCTCCCTTTTTCCCCTCTACTGAAGCCTTTTTCAATAACGCAGTGTAACTGCATCGTCATTGGTTCACTCATAGACAAGTCGTTGAACCAATGACGGCGCGGCATAATTGCGCGGCCTATGACGAGAAAGCGCGCGAACCTTCCCGCCGAAAGGGGCGGGGTTAAGCCCTATATAAGCGAGCATTTCGCCATAGGACAACAGATCTTTCTCCTTCAGCGACGACTCTTCTCTTCTCTTCGCTGATCCCCGCTGAAGCCGCCGCCGCCTGGAAAAGCAGCTCGCCGCCTAGGAAGAAGCTCGCCGCCGCCGTCGAAGAGGCCCTGCAGCGGACCCAGCTGAGCCGCCGGATCGAGCCAGTGCCCGCGCCCTCCTCGGCTGCCGCCTGAGCGCCGTCTTGACGCCCGCCTCCGCCTTGACGCCCGCCTCCGCTCGGATTATTCAGCCTGTCTCCTGCCGCCATCCGGCGCGCCTTTACGAGCTTCCCCGCGTTTCTCTGAAACCGCCTAAGAGCACTTTTCCAGCGGTTTTAACCGCTCTCACGAGCCCTCGCGGCCCTCGCCGCTCTAAAAAGAGCCCCCCAATCGCCGTTTTTACGGCGGCGGCGTTCCCGAAAATGCAGCGCTCTCGCCCTGCAAAGCTCTGCACCGAGCTGACGGACACCTGGAGTGCGTAGGATGCCTGGGCAGACCCCACGCTGACGGCACGCTCTCCGGAGCCTCTTGCCCGCACTGCGAGCGCATGAGTTTGGGTTCTCTGCGCTTGAGGGCCGCCGCCTTCAAGAACGACGACCCCGCCTCTCGCGCCCTCCCGTCTTCTTCCTGCCAGCCTGCCAGGAAGAGACAGCGGGGCAGAGAGGTCCAGCGCCCGGAGTCGTGCGAGCTCACGTCAGCCCAGCGCCCGCGTGCCTCGCCTTCTCCCACCCGAGAACAGTCCCCCGTCATGTTCATCAACCCGGACCAACGTCCCTTGGCGGATGCGAGCGACCTGGTTGCCTTCGGCGTGTCGGACGAGGAGCCGTTCGAAGAGTCCATGTCTTTGGCGGCATCTGACCCAGGAGAATGGGTTGGTGGGCCTGACGACCTCACCCCCCTTCCTCCTTTGGAGCCCATAGACCACAGCACGGGCATGGACGCCGAGCTTTTCCGTGTCCTGTCCAAAGCTGTGGAGGAACTGGACCTTGAATGGGCCCCGCCGGAGGAGCCTTCGCGAGGCCGCTTGGATGAGTGGTACCTTCCAGGCCGCCGTCAAGCCCCTCGACAACGCTCGGCACCGTTCTTTCCCGAGGTCCATGACGAGCTGACTAAGTCGTGGCGCGCGCGCTACTCGGCCCGCCTCCACACTACACATCGCTCAGCCCTCACTGCTGTAGATGGCGCGGACGCGAAAGGATATGAGAACTTGCCGCCCCTGGATGAAGCGGTGGCCGCTCACCTCTGCCCTCCCGCGGCTGTGGGATGGAAGACTAATAGGGCCCTTCCGTCCAAGCCCTGCAGGACCACCTCCACACTGGCTGGTAGAGCGTATTCTTCGGCTGGCCAAGCCGCCTCAGCTCTACATTCCATGGCGATTTTCCAGGTCTACCAGGCCAAGCTCCTCCGTTCCTTGGATGAGTCCGGCTTCGATGCGCCTGCCTTTAAGGACCTTCGCAGCGCCACCGACCTAGCCCTGCGAGCTACGAAGGCCACCGCCCAGGCGATCGGGAGATCCATGGCCAGCTTGGTGGTACTTGAGCGCCACCTGTGGCTCAACCTGACCGAGATCAAAGACCAGGACAAGACGCCCTTTCTGGACGCCCCGGTCTCACCATCAGGTCTTTTCGGGCCAGCAGTGGAGGGGTTCACTGAGCGCTTCACAGCGGCGCAGAAGTCATCTCAGGCTATGAGACACTTCTTGCCTAAGCACTCCAGCTCTGCGTCTGCTTCCACCTGCGCCGGCTCAGCAGACCAAGCCTGCCCCCTCTGCTTCCTAGGCAGCGCCACCCAAGGACCGTCAGCACTCTCGCCCTGCAAAGCGCTCTACCTTCCCGAGACGCCAGGGACCCTGGCCCAGGATTGTGCTGGACCCGGTGACTCCGAAGTCGTCCTGAACCAAAAACGAAGAGGGCTGGGGTATGTCTCGCTGCGGCCGGACCCCCCCAGAAGCTCCCCTGCGCAGTCTCACCTCTGCCTCGTTTATTTCCGGGCACGGGAGAAATGCGATGTGTTGCAGCTGGGCCCACAAATGTTGTGCCCTCCCAAACCGCCGTTTTCACGGCGACCAATATTTTACTCACTCCAGAAAAGAGCAAATTTCCTCTTCCTCTCAACTCGGTGCACGGCCCCCTTCCCGGCGGCCCGTCACCCGACATCATTCTACCTCTTGCCACTCGGGCCGAAGCCTGGCAGGCTCTCCCCGGGGTGTCAAGTTGGGTTCTAAGGATAATAGGTCAGGGCTACTCGCTCCAGTTCGCCAGAAGACCCCCGCGCTTCGGGGGGATGCTTCAAACCTCGGTAAAATCGGACGACGCTCGTGTCCTCCGAGCCGAGATCACGACTTTGCTGGAAAAGAAGGCCATAGAAGTGGTCCCCTTTCCAGAGAGCGAGTCGGGCTTTTACAGACGCTACTTCCTAGTTCCCAAGAAGGATGGCGGTCTCAGACCCATTCTGGACCTCAGGCTCCTGAACCGTTCCCTCATGAGACGAAAGTTCAAGATGCTAACGCTGAAGCAGATCCTCGCACAGATATGTCACGAGGACTGGTTTTGCTCACTGGATCTGAAAGATGCTTACTTTCACATCCAAGTAGCCCCCCATCACAGGCGATTCTTGAGATTCGCATTCGAGGGTGTGGCATACCAATATGCGGCCCTTCCCTTCGGGCTGTCCCTGGCTCCCCGCACTTTTACCAAATGCATGAACGCGGCTCTTTCCCCTCTAAGACAGATGGGAATCCGGGTTCTGAATTATCTCGACGACTGGCTCATTCTAGCCAGTTCGTGAGCGGAGTTGGAACACCACAGATCTGTGCTCCTCAGCCACTTTGAGTGCCTGGGTCTCGGGGTCAACCTAGCCAAGAGCTCACTGCTTCCCACTCAGACTATTTCTTTTCTGGGAGTGGTTTTCGACTCAGTCCACATGACGGCTGTAGTCTCGCCGGAGCGCGCTCTGACCATTCGGCGGCTCGCTGCCTCTGTCAGGAACAAAGCCTATCTCCCTCTGAGGCTTTTCCAGAGGTTACTAGGGTTGATGGCCTCCGCCTCCCCAGTCCTTCAGCTCGGCCTCCTTCGCATGCGGCCTCTGCAGTACTGGTTGAAGTTTCGGGTCCCTCCTCACGCACGCCTGCGTTTCAAGGTCAATCAGGCTTGCCTTTCAGCCCTGAAACCTTGGACGAACCCTGCGTGGTTCAGTCTGGGAATACCCCTACAAGCGTGTTCACGAAGACTGGTGCTTTCGACAGATGCGTCCAACTCCGGTTGGGGCGCCCTGTGCGAGGGCAGACCGGCCTTCAGCTCGTGGTCTCACGAGGAAAGCCATCTACACATCAACTGCCTCGAGATGCTGGCAGTGATGAGAGTCCTTCATTCGTTTCAGGCTCATCTGACGGGACGCCACGTCTTAGTCCAGTCGGACAGTATGACTGTGGTGTCATACATAAATCACCAAGGAGGTCTTTCGTCCAGCCGCTTATGCGCTCTGGCAAGGCGTCTCCTGGTATGGGCATTTCCAAGGGTTCGGTCGCTCAAGGCGACGCATATACCCGGGAAGAGCAATCTGGGGGCAGATATGTTATTTTGGAGCAATGTCCCCTCGGACGGGTGGATGCTCCATCCCCAGACAGTTCTCACGATATGGGAATCCTTCGGGAAGGCGGAGGTAGACCTCTTTGCCTCAGAAGACAACTCTCATTGCCCAATTTATTTTTCAAAGGAGGACGATGCGTTGGCCCGCGTCTGGCCCAACACCCTCCTTTACGCTTTTCCCCCGATCGCTCTGATCCCGCAGGTCATCCGGCCGAATCAGGGAAGACAGACACAGAGTCCTCGTAGTGGCCCCACTCTGGAGGAGCCAAATTTGGTCCTCAGAGCTGTTCAGGCTTTCCACGAAAGCCCCGTGGCCCATTCCCCTGAGACGAGACCTCTTGTCTCAGGCGAACAGGACTATCTGGCACTCGCAGCCAGAGCTTTGGGCTCTACACCTGTGGTCCCTCGATGGGAGCAAGTCGACCTCCCCAGGGATGTGCTAGATACCATTTCTCAATCTAGAGCTCCGTCCACGAGACGCCTCTACGCTCAGAAGTGGTCGGTCTTTGTTGATTGGTGTTCTACACGCAACATAGACCCGGTGGAGTGTGACGTATCTCCGATACTGTCTTTCCTCCAGGAGCGTCTGGATTTGGGGCGAGCCCCTTCCACGCTTAAAGTCTACGTAGCAGCCATCAAAGCGTTTCATTCTCCTATCGCTGGACAGTCAGTGGGACGGAACAGCCTTGTAGTGCGTTTTTTGAGGGGTTCTAGGCGATTGAATCCACCTCGACCCCTCACCGTCCCTGCCTGGGACCTTTCTCTGGTCCTCAGGGCTCTCAAAGGACCTCCCTTTGAGCCACTGCGCTTAGCGGATCTCAGGCCCCTGACGCTAAAAACCGCTCTGCTACTTGCGTTAGCATCGGTCAAGCGTGTTGGCGACTTGCAGGCCCTCTCCATGAGCCCTGCTTGCCTTGAGTTTGGGCCCAACGACTCTAAAGTCATTTTGAAACCTAGGCTTGGCTATGTTCCTAAAGTGCTCTCGACCCCGTTCAGAGCACAGGTCATTTCGCTCTTTGCGCTCTCTCCATCGTCGGACGAGCAAGAGCTAGACTTGCTATGCCCGGTCAGGGCATTGCGGACCTATGTTGAGCGATCGCAGCCTTTTCGGCAGTCAGATCAGCTCTTCGTCTGTTTTGGCGGTCGCATCAAAGGGTCTTCGGTCTTAAAACAGCGTCTTTCGCGTTGGCTAGTCGACGCAATTGCTCTCTGCTACTCCTCTGTGGGCATGGATTGCCCCATTGGAGTTAGAGCCCACTCCACTAGAGGGATGGCTTCTTCCTGGGCCTGGTCCAGTGGGGTCTCGATTAAAGACATTTGTGAGGCGGCCGGCTGGTCCTTGCCGTCCACTTTTGTCAGGTTCTATCAGTTGGACGTTCCGACCTTGAAAGTGTGGTCCTTTCAGTGTGACCTGCGGTCTCTATGGAGTTCTGCTTCTCGCACAACCAGGAGTTCTCTCCACTCGTAGTGTAACAGGGTTCGGCGGCTCCGGCCTTCTTACTTGTCCTTGGGGCCCCTTGGCGCCCGGTCAAGTCCAGTCGTTCCCATCCGTGGCACGGCGGGGTTGAATTCGTTCCCCATACGCAGTATGAGTGAAGTATCGAAAGGGAACGTACTCGGTTACTAACGTAACCTCGATTCCCTGAGATACGGAACGAGTACTGCGTTACTTGCCGTGCCACGAGGCTGCGGCTTCAGTGTCGTCGCTTCAGTTGATATGACCTGATGTCCTATGGCGAAATGCTCGCTTATATAGGGCTTAACCCCACCCCTTTCGGCGGGAAGGTTCGCGCGCTTTCTCGTCATAGGCCGCGCGGCTATGCCGCGCCGTCATTGGTTCAACGACTTGTCTATGAGTGAACCAATGACGATGCAGTTACACTGCGTTATTGAAAAAGGCTTCAGTAGAGGGGAAAAAGGGAGACCTTTCCCCATACGCAGTACTCGTTCCGTATCTCAGGGAACCGAGGTTACGTTAGTAACCGAGTACGTTTTGGATATATACGGTATTAAAAATAAATAAAAAATCCCTTAAAGTAACTACAAATGAGCATGTAAAGCAGATTATTATTTTTTTTTTTTAAAACATATCGTGCAAAGCATGCCCCCGCCCCACGCAATGTTCTCACCTTTTTCCCCCCTTACCTGTTTGCATCCCTGACTATGAAATTTTGCATAATATGATTTACTATTATATAGTAAAATTCTATGTAGAGCCCTTTTAAATTTAAGGTATTATTTTTTATAAAAGATCTTTATGGGAGTTTTTTTTATTAAAAAGAAAAGTGTTATAAAAGTTATTTGTTTTTGTGATCAAGTGTATTTGAATATTGGAATGTGGATTTACATTTGGGACCGCAATCATTATTTTATTATTTTTTCTTGTTAGGGTGAAGTTTTTTTTGCAAAGTAATTCATATTTTGTTAGTGTACAAAGTTTTAATGCTGTTGAAATTTAGGGGAAAATGACAAAAAATGTATAGAGGTTATGCACGTGACGTCACCGTCAACCGTTAGACTGCGGTCACGCCCACTGAGTGGCAGCATTGGTTTTCAGCGTGAATGTCACGAAAAACACACAAAACACATCCAAAACGGTAAAGAGCTTTGACACAAAACCTGAGGTATATATTTAAAAACCGCTGAAAGCAACAGACAAAAAAGCAAATGGATCACTGCAATTCACAGAAACAGCTCGACTCCAGCAGAGAAACATGGATTTGCAGAATCATTTTGTGTCAAAATGTTGGATTTTGAGGTAAAATCATACCCTATATATTGTATTGTTATATATTATGTTGACAATCAATTAAATATTTTCGATCTTATATTCTGCATAATTGGGTGTTTTTAAATAAACAACACTGACAAAAACTATACTATAAAACTATATATGTTTTTAGGGCTGGACAATATGACGATATAACATTGATATAAGTGATTACGTGGATTTAAACCTACCTATTTTGTAGTTATATAAAATATTCACAGACAGATTTGCTTTGTATTTCTCCAGCGTTGAAATCAGGCACATATAAATGTCAGGAAACACGACTCCTGGCTGAATGTCAATATCCATGGATTAGGTTTATTTGACAAGTTGTAAGAAACACTTTCGAGTCCAACCTTTAGTGTAATTCGTTTTTTTTACTCCCGTTTTCGCAGTTTCCACTTTTCATATCAGTATTATCTCAGAGGCCATCAAGACATGGGTTATGAATCAATAGTTCTAATTCTCCATTTGTTTTTTATTGATTTATTAACCTAATTATTGAGAAGTAAGGTTTGATATGTCAGGAGGCCACTCACCTTGCTTTTTTCTGGCACGGACTCAAAATGAGGCATTGCCCTGCCCCCCTTAAGCTGCACACACACTTGACGATTAAGGCCGATTATGAATGTGAATTGATAATTATGACTGATCGCGTTCAAACGCGTCCAGTCAGAGCCAGTTGCGTTCAGTCTGCGATTACAGTCGGTGTTCAAATTCCATGTGTAAAGCCGGGTTCACAATGTGCGATTTTGGTCACGATTTGGTCGTCTGAGACAAATTTTGCAAATCCTAAAAGATTCCTATAATCCTAGCCTAAAATCTGTCGTCTTTGATTGCTAGTTTGACATGTTCACCGACAGCCGATTAATGACCGTTGCGATCAAATTTTACCTCCAATGAAATTCTGGCAGTGTCAGAAGATTTGGTGCACAATCCTGCAGTGTGACTTCTCCTAAGAGGAACGTCAAATTGTCTTCGTTTTTCAAAACAAGCCGTGATCAAAATTAACGATAGAAATGTCGTTGTTAGCCACCACTTCAGTCCCGTGTGTAACGCAGCTCAGCTGTCATCGAATGTGTATGTTTTGATGATGTAAAACTCCGGACAAGTTTTCATGCGCGCGTCCGTTTTTAACACGTCTTGACTGTCATGCAGTCTGACATAAATGACAGCTGAGATTCCACAGTGTGACATGAGAATCATGTTCGTACAGTCTGACAAGTAACCATCGTAAAGGACTATTATAAAACGCACAGTGTGAACCCGGCTTAAAGGGATAGTTCACCCAAAAATGAAAATGTGATGTTTATCTGCTTACCCCCAGGGCATCCAAGATGTAGGTGACTTTGTTTCTTCAGTAGAACACAAATGATGATTTTGAACTGCAACCGTTGCCGTCTGTCAGTCAAATAATGAAAGTCAATGGTCACACAATTTATAAGAGTCAATAATCATGCACAGACGAATCCAAATTAAACCCTGCTGCTCGTGACGACACATTGATGTCCTAAGACACGAAACGATCGGTTTGTGCGAGAAACCAAACAGTATTTATATAATTTTTTACCTCTAATACACCACTATGTCCAACTGCATTCAGTATTCGCTTGGTGATGTCTGATCACGCTCTGACAACGGCAGTGATGTCTCGCGCATATACTTCAATGAGTGCAAATAGACAAAACCATTACAGATATCAAGAATTGAGTTCTTACTAGTTGAAATTCCAATTTCTCATATCAGANCAACGGTTGGAGTTAAAAATCATCATTTGTGTTCTACTGAAGAAACAAAGTCACCTACATCTTGGATGCCCTGGGGGTAAGCAGATAAACATCAAATTTTCATTTTTGGGTGAACTATCCCTTTAAGTATATAAATCTGCTTCAGTCGCAGAAAACAATCGCTGTATGTTGAGCTCAGTCTAAGAATGTTTTAGCTAGTCGTTAAATGTGTGCCCGGCTTTAGCAACTTCAGACCAATCAAATCATTTGCTAAATGTCAAGTACTGTTATGGCAACAGTTTGAAATTCTTTGCAGTCATTGGCTGTTAACATTTGAAAAGATAAGAAACCAGCGCAAATGTGAATCTCTGCCTATATGAACAGGAAGCTTCATCAAACAACAGCATCTAATTCCAGAAAGAGCAAAAAGTCATAAAATGTCGCAAAAAAGGACATATCCCTCTGGTGAGGAGAAAAGAAAAAATAAGAAAACAGAGGAAGAGAAGAAGCAGCAAGATAAAGGTATGTTAAAAAAAAATGAATGTAAACTAAACTAGCTTATGTTGTGCTGGCAAGTTAATTAACATGGTCTATATTCTTGTTTGTTTATGAAGGTTCATATAGGGGTGTGCGATATGATTTTTGCTTGTGGACTATTAAAATGTCTCCACAATCTGCTTTTTAAGAAATGTTGTACTATCATGCTACACCGCTCATTTTACCAGTTGCAGTTCAGGCGCCTCCGACCCAGTACTGTACGGCTATGTACATTTAAATCATGTTAATGCAGCAATAGAGTTACACTTATGGGACACTGCACTTATTCACAATCACAAAGAGGTCATTATTTGCATGTGCTTTGCTGGTAAAACATTTTATTCGCGTGCTGTTCTGACGCATGCTTACTTTGAGCGTGCTGTACGCTTGAAGCGCGTGCACACTAAAAGCCGTCAAACATTCAACTTGAGAGTGAAATGATGACAGTATTTTTATTTTTGGGTGAACTATACCTTTAATGTTAATAAATATATTATTGTTACAGGACCATCTGATCTGTTCATTTTGTCATTAAGTACTCTATTTAAATTAATATAGTCTGTTTTGTACATTTACTTTTATTTTTATAGGCCTATAAGATACTGTTTATCTTAAGTTATTTTATTTGTAGCTGATTGTTCTGCACTTTTGCACGTTGCTATTTTTTAACCGAAAGCAGTTAAAGTGGTTGTGACGAGCAGGGCGGGCGAGAACCGTGAGGGAACGGCACGAGGCCGGTGACGCGAGTGTTAATGATCGTCACCTGTGAGGCGCACCGGCCTCGAGTCCCTCATGGAGGAGCTCCGGGAGCATAAAAGCAGGAGCGACGACAGTGAAGGACGAGAGAGGACCAGGTCCTGGAGGGAGCGGAGGAGTCGCCGCCGTCCGCCGTGGGCCGGAGCCTGCTACCGTCCGCCATGAAGGGGAGGAGCAGGGGACGGGGGACTCGCTGCCGGCTTCCCTCAGCCGGAGGAGCCATCGCCGGCCGCCAGAAGGCGGTCGAGGATCGGGCCGTCCAAGGAGCGTCCAGTGCCATCGCATGGCACCGCGAGGAAGAGCCTCTCGGCTGGCTGAGGACCGAGCGGCAGTGTGTCTGGGAACCGGACCAAGAATTTTTTTTTTTTCTTTCTTTTTCCTCTCTCCCCTCTCTCGTACTGTCGCTCCCCTTGCTTCCGTCTCCTTTCTCTCATCTCGTCTGTCCTTACCCCCAGGTGCTGCGGCCGCCGAGACAGGCCCCGGGGGGGAGTAAGCGCAGTCGCGGGAGTACCCCCCGGCCTGCGAGGGGCCATGGGGGTATGTGACGAGCAGGGCGGGCGAGAGCCGTGAGGGAACGGCGCGAGGCCGGTGACGCGAGTGTTAATGATCGTCACCTGTGAGGCGCACCGGCCTCGAGTCTCTCACGGAGGAGCTCCGGGAGCATAAAAGGAGGAGCGACGACAGTGAAGGACGAGAGAGGACCAGGCCTGGACTTTACGTTATGTTTTCTTATGTTTGTGTGGCCGGCAGACGTCCGCGAGGGTCTGCCGGCATTACTTTCGTTTTGTGTTTGTTTATTTTATATTAAAGTTTTGTTAAACGTTCGCCGGTTCCCGCCTCCTTCTTCCCACATATACGAACTGCGTTACAGTGGTTAAATTGTTTACAGTAAAGAGTAAATGCATTGTCTGCTAGTTTATTTAGCTACTATGCCACTTAGTACTGTAAAGGGCCAAATGTAACAGGGGCAATTATAACATCTCAAATTACACCAATCAGAAATGAGACAGAACCATGAAACTCATTTTGCGTGTGCTCTGTGGAGATCCCTCTCTGCATGACAAAGGACAAGTTTTTAAATCATACTTGTTTTTCTACAAAGACTAATTTTTGAGGTATAAAAGTGATATTTCATGTACAGTATTTTCCTCATACTGTCTTAACTATTAATGTCTATGAATGTAAATGTGTCTTGTTTTGATGACCATTCTGTTATCTAACATTTGTTGTTTCTAGCTAGCAGGATAGCTTGTCACAGTATAGTAAGGACATCAAAATAAATTGATAGATTCCAATAATTTAGGAAAAGTGTTTTTGCCTCTCAATCTGGGGATCCATTTTACTGAGTAGGCCCTGTACACTCTCTGTTCACATGTCTGTTCAGACCAAGGAAAACAGCAAGGGGAGTTAATTCATTGTTCTGGATAATATGGATGTAATGGATATTGAATAGTTTTGACTAGATTCTCTGGAGTTTATTGTGGTCATTGGTATTTATAGGTAGGTACTACATGTGTTGTTACAATTGCCCCCGCATGTGAGGGCAGATGTAACATTTGACTTCTAATGTTTTAATCAATATTGTGACTCTAACATTGCTTGTAAAAACATTTGGTGACTGTTAAGTAGAACACAGATACAAGTTACTGACATAAAAATTTTATCCAAATATTTCAAAAGTTTTTTAAGTAATGATGACATGACCAAAATCGGTTACAATTGCCCCCGGTCTCTCCTACTTCCGTACCCATGTTAACAGAACGTTGTCCGCCAGTTCCACATTCGCAGTGCGTCTGCAGCAGTGTCTGTTCTGCTGTGCATTGTATCTTTGCAGAAAGCTATAATCAAAGTGACAGACTGGTGGTCCAAGAATTGCCGGACAAGAAGGCTGTACAATGGAGGACACTCAGTTAATTGTTGAAGTGGAGAAACATAAATGTCTGTACGACCCACAGGACTTTTTATATAAAGATTTAAATACTAAAGAAAAGGCATGAGAGTCGGCTGTTTTGTCAGTTGTAAGTTTTAATTTAATGTTTGTGATTTTAACATAAGAAAAGTATNTGCGAGTGATGACATCATTGTTGATATCAAGCATTAACATTTTTACTAGTGGAAATGTTAATGCTTGATATCAACAATTGTCATTGTTACTAGTAGAAATATAATTCCAGATATCAAGAATTAACATTTTAACTAGTGAAAATTGAATTGTTGATATCAAAATGTCATATCCTGGGAATGATTAAAAGTCAAAACGGCTTGCCTATTGCCTTTCCCAGGATATAAATTGCTGATATCAAGAATTCTAGTTTTTACTAGTGGAAATATAATTCTTGATATCAAAAATTAGCATTTTAACTAGTGAAAATTGAATTGTTGATATCAAAAATTAACCTTGTTACTAGTGGAAATGTAATTCTTGATATCAAAAATTGCCATTGTCACTAGTGGAAATGTAATTCCTGATATCAAGAATTAGCATTTTAACTAGTGAAAACTGAATTGTTGATATCAAGAATTCATATCCTGAGAATGAATAAAAGTCAAAACGGCTTGCCATAATTAAGTGTTCAGGTATATGTCATGTTACTGTTATCGCACAGTTGAATATTCTTAACCATATATTTATATTAGATAATATTGTAATGCTATGTACGTAAAATAATGTTCTGGGATGTGTGTGTGTGTAGGGTGAATTCAGGACACTTTTTCCCAGTCATCTCAATGGCAATATATATATAAAATATACTAATTTATGTCAATATTAGTAAATGTAAAGCAACTGTACATTGCATTATTATTTAATAAGTGTTTTGTATGTTTTTTAAATTCCATCCCGTCTGTCTGTCCCCCCCCACAATAGCTGACTCAGACAGCTATTAAATGACCTGATTGATCCACTGTATCGATTAATCTGGCAGTATTTAGACATTTTGATACTATTTGACTGACTCGAGCTGAATAACCACACTGAGCTGCTTATAGCTGAATTGAACTCAATTCATAATAGATTGCAACAGTCGGGTTCTGGAAGTAAAAACTACATTTAATTTCTCCGTGTGGAAATCGATTTTAACGATAACTTATAAGCTTTAAAGAGAGCCCTACTGTGAGCTACTGTGTTGTTAATCGATATTATTTGCTTCTGTTGAAGCTGCCAGCCTGCATTATGTAATCGTGTCAATCTCTCTACGCTCTCAAAAAAAAAAAATATTTGAACATATATGCATATTTTGCAATAAACTTAAAATATGTTATTTATATATGTGATCAACATTTTTAAATGAGTAGGTTTATATTTCTCCATTGTTTTTTTTTAAAATTTGATTATGCTCTTTGCAATGCTTCATGGGATTGTAGTTCTTTCCCTCACCAAAGCCGTTTGTTACACAGTCTTGTACCTTTGTATTTTTTTTTCTCTGATTTTTCAAAAACTTTAGACAGTTATTGAACTTAAAGGTGCAATATGTAAGATTTTCTGTCCGCTAGAGGTCACTAGAAGCCTGTTCAAAACAAAGGCGTAGCTTGATGACGCTAAGTTTGAGCGTGGAAACTTTGGGACATGTGGTCTCCACCTCACGGCTGGTGGAAAATAATCGGGATAGGACACGGGAAGAAGTCATGTTCGTGATGCGATTATTAATGTTACTGTAGTGTGAAGCAGAGCAGGAGCGAGTGTTGTGGAGCTGAACGAGGAGCTGGAATGATTGCGCAACACTAGCCTCACGAGCAGCGGGACTTTTATTATGCCACAGTCGCCGACGCCGCTTCCGCTTTTCCAGTCATGAGTATGAGGTAACACAGCTCTGTTTATCATATTAGATACATTTGAGAGTGTTGAAAATGATGTTATAACGTTATTCTGTACGTTCGCTCAACAGCTGCTGTGAGACACTGTTGCACACTGCAGTAAGATAGATCGATTTTAGAATATCATATTAAATATTGGCTGGCATAATTTTAAAATGTATTGTATGATGGAGAAAATGCTGTATTACTGTTACTAAAAATAAAGCTGCATCTGATTATGCTATGTTAGCTACTTCACAAAATAGTGTTTTTCTCTGAGGCGTGGTAAAGCATGGTACTCGCAAAAAATCAAGAAAATTGATTTAAACAATAAGACTAAAAGTGTTGAGCTATATAACAATAATTTGTTTTCTGTCTATAAATAGTTGTTCCCTTGTCTATTAAAACATATATATTAAAGCATCTTTGGTGTTGCCATGGTTTCTACAAATTAAAACTGGAAACCGAGGGTAACGCGGGTATGACGCAATTGACAGGCGACTCTTCACACGTCCCGGAGCCTAAAAAAGCTATTTTCTCATGATTTACAAATAGTTGCAAATATTTGGGATATTTTAAGTACTCAAGTGAACAAAATATATAACATTTTTGGATATTTTACTGCAAAATTCTTTTTTTGCACCTTTTACTGAACCAACACTGAAATGACTCAAGCTGAATAATAACACTATTGTTGTGGCGAGCAGGGCGGGCGAGAGCCGTGAGGGAACGGCGCGAGGCCGGTGACGCGAGTGTTAATGATCGTCACCTGTGAGGCGCACCGGCCTCGAGTCCCTCACGGAGGAGCTCCGGAGGCACAAAATCGCTCTCACGAACCTTCTCCGGGTCTGTTCCTGGCTGGTGGAATGAGCTGCCACGTTCTATCCGAGCAGCTGAGTCTCTAGCCATTTTCAAAAAAATGCTAAAGACATATCTTTTTCGTCAGCACTTGACCCAGGAATAGTAGCACTTTGATTTCTATTCTTCTTCGATCGATGTGTGTATTTATTTAAAAAAAAAAAAAAAAAAAAAAAATCCTTACTACGAGCACTTTACTGACATAACTGTGACTTCACACAGCACTTACATACTGTTGTTCTCATGTTGACTTGACTTGATTCTACTATTCTCATTTGTAAGTCGCTTTGGATAAAAGCGTCTGCTAAATGACTAAATGTAAATGTAAATGTATAAAAGGAGGAGCGACGACAGTGAAACGGACGAGAGAGGACCAGGCCTGGACTTTATTTTATGTTTTATTATGTTTGTGTGGCCGGCAGACGTCCGCGAGGGTCTGCCGGCATTACTTTCGTTTTGTTCTGTTTATTTTGAATTAAAGTTTGTTTGAATGTTCGCCGGTTCCCGCCTCCTTCTTCCCGTACTTACGAACTGTGTTACATTGGTGCCAAAACCCGGGAGGAAGGAGGGACATGCTGTCTGAGAGCCCTCGCGGCTGAGGGGGATCGCGGTGCTGCGGAGTTCGGGCAGCGCGGGAGTGAAGACCGCGAGAGGCTGCCCGAGGCGGTGGTACTGGAGCCTGGTGAAAGGTGGGACGGAGACCCGGATGCCGTGCTCCTGGGTCGAGGTGGGGTGGCTGCCGTCCTGGAGGGAGCGGAGGAGTCGCCGCCGTCCGCCGTGGGCCGGATGGCACCGCGAGGAAGAGCCTCTCGGCTGGCTGAGGACCGAGCGGCAGTGTGTCTGGGAGCCGGACCAAGAATTTTTTTTTTTCCCTCTCTCCCCTCTCTCGTCCTGTCGCTCCCCTTGCTTCCGTCTCCTTTCTCTCGTCTCGTCTGTCCTTACCCCCAGGTGCTGCGGCCGCCGAGACAGGCCCCGGGGGGGAGTAAGCGCAGTCGCGGGAGTACCCCCCGGCCTGCGAGGGGCCATGGGGGTATGTGGCGAGCAGGGCGGGCGAGAGACGTGAGGGAACGGCGCGAGGCCGGTGACGCGAGTGTTAATGATCGTCACCTGTGAGGCGCACCGGCCTCGAGTCCCTCACGGAGGAGCTCCGGAGGCATAAAAGGAGGAGCGACGACAGTGAACGGACGAGAGAGGACCAGGCCTGGACTTTACGTTATGTTTTCTTATGGTTGTGTGGCCGGCAGACGTCCGCGAGGGTCTGCCGGCATTACTTTCGTTTTGTTCTGTTGTTTATTTTGAGATTAAAGTTTGTTTGAATGTTCGCCGGTTCCCGCCTCCTTCTTCCCGTACTTACGAACTGTGTTACAATTGTCTTTTTGTAGAACTGATTTCTTGTTGAAATTGAATTTGTCTCATACATGATGAAGTTTGCATAATTGATTCTGTTGTTTTTCTGTTTATAACTGTAAAGCTGCTATGAAACTATCTGTTTTGTATAAAGTGCTATAGAAATAAAGATGACTTGATGACATTATAGCCTTAATCTATAAGCTGAAATACTTGATTGTGATTGGTCATTTGTGGCATTCCATGGTACATTATCTTTATGTAATGATGTTAAACAGTATTTTCTAACATAATTTTTGAGATGTTCTCATTGTTTTTGCTTAATATAATTATTCATAACTTAGATCAGTCTTTCATTTATTTGGTAAGCAACCATGTAATGAGCAGAATAATGTGCATTTTCACAAAATAAACCCTCTGATTGTAACACAAGAGTGTGTGTGTTTGAGCAGCAGCTGGAGATGGTGGAGCCCAGCGGGTGGATTCACATCCCTCTGTTGGATCTGGTGAACAATCCCATCAGGACCTTCATGATCCAGATCGCCGTGTTGGCAAACCACCAGAACGGACGAGACACGCACATGCGGCAGATCAAAGTCTACACGCCCGTGGAGGAGAGCTCCATCGGCAAATTCCCACGATGCACCACTGTAGACTTCATGATGTACCGCACCATCAGATGACTTGAAAACGGACTGAGGTGCTTCTAAAAGACTCAGTTCTACAATGGTTTCAGATGTTTTAAAATGTGCCAAGGTGTGTTTTGTAAAGATAAGAGTTAAAATCTACTGGAAATAAATGTTTGTTTGAAATGATGAAAGCAGCCTGTTTTTTTTGTTTTTTTTTATGCTGTATTACAGCACGATGGAATGGAGATACACACAGTTTTATTCAACTGTGAAACACGGATTGCTCAATAACTCAAATTTTCATAGACATGCACAGGTTTTTATCAGTCTCTTATGAAGGAGCTGCTCTGAGATGGCAGCTCTGAGTTGTTATGCTCTCTGTGAGCCTCCATGGGAAGCGGCCTCGAGCGTAGGGTGTAGTAGGTCAGCTCTCAGCACTTTGTAGAAAGAGGACAAATTCCTTGTAGTACAGAGTTCAGCTAGGGATCAAGTTGTTAAGCTCTCTGTGAGCCTCGTTGGGTACTGCTTGTAAAAAGTGAGCATTATTAGGCCTCCTTTTGCTATAAAGAGTCATCCTGCTGAGGCCTCTGCTACCCATAAAGCAACAATTTTTTTGGCCTTCTTGGCTGCTGCCTTTGTGTTAGAGTGTTGTTAGGCCTCTTAATTCGAAGTAGTCCTCCTTGAGGCCACCGCTCTTCAGGGCTCTGCCTGAACAGAAGTTCTGAGTGGTTAGGCTCTCTGTAAGTCTCCTTGGATCCTGGCCTGAATATAGAATGTATTTAGGCCTCCTCTCTTTTAGAGTTATCCTGTTGAGGCCTCCATTCTTTAGAAGCTCCAGTCTATGAAAATATTACCTTAAAGGGAGCGTCACGTGATGCGTTGATGGCGGTACAGCTTTGAAAAGATGCTCTCCACACCACTCGCATATTTTTAGGTCTTTGAAGGACAATTAAATGCTAAATTACGTGAAATCATTTAAAATGTCGACCCAGACCACACTTGCTCTTACTCGGGACGATGCAAACTCTCCAATTAAGAAGAGATTCAAGAAGTCCTCTGTCATCTCCCGAGCTGAGCTGGATGGCGCCATTTTGGCCAGAGTGAAACAAGCCTTGAGCGAGCAACAGATTGATTTGGACAGAATTGTTACTGCCGCTGTTAAATCTGCCATAGATGAAGTACTGACGCCACAGATTTCAGATTTGAAGCGTGAAATTGAAAACACAGACAAAGCAGTTACCAGACAAATCGAGCAAGTGGAAAAATCGGTATGTCTGCTTCAATCCAGATGCCATTCCATACAAGCTGCCGTTCGTAAGGACAGGGATCAGATCAGCAACGTCGCACTGGCACTGCTGATGGCAGCACAACCTCCGGCCTCTGATCCTTTCGCTCCATCTCAGCCAGTCACACCGGCATCACCCCAGTCCTCGGGTTCTCTGGCTCTGCCTCTGATGCTTATCGCTGGTCTCTGGTACCTGTGACATCACTCACCTCCATCAGCCTTCAGTCCCCGCCTTCGAATCCACCAGCTCAGTATTCGTCGGTTATCCCCCAGATGCTGTCAGCCACCACAACATCTTGGCTCCTCCCTCATTTGACACCGCTGTGGGCTGTTGGCACTGTGGAGCTCTGGGTCTGTGCCATCAGCTGTTTACATCTTTGCCACAGGGATCTCGTTGTCCTCCCTTCACCATCCCTTCGCCACATCCTGCCGCCATCCCTTTGCCATCTCCTCGTCTAACTCCAAAACCCCCTCAAGCCCTCCCTTTGTTGTTCCATTACGGCGCAAGTTCTGTTTACGTTTCTACATTTCATCTTTAGTCTTCATCCCTTGTCAACTATATGAGAGCTATAAAAATTTTTAATTTTATATAATTACACATTAAATAAACATAAATGCACAAAATATATAAATGAAATAGTTTCATTCACTCACCTTGCTGAACTGTTGTTACTTCAAATAAAACATTTTATGACTGCAATGGCTAATAAAAACATACTGTGAAGAAAAAAGTGATTTTGAAAATAATGTATAGCATAGTAATTAAAGCAAGTGACTTTTAAAGCATCTCTTGAGTGATTTGAAACCATTTTCTTGGAACGTACTGACAGCAGACAAATGTCATGAAAAGAAAACGACATTAAAGAAACTTGAATAATCTGATAACTTTAAGAATAACTGCCATGTAAACTTATCAAATATTAGAATTTGTGTAAAAATTTTTTTACATGCCTTCATTTATTTTTAGCTACTTTTCAAATGGCTTTATATATTGTATTGTTTTACCTTTGCACAAGACCCAGGAAAACACATAAGACTGTGAAACGTGTTTAGTGTGTGTCGTTTCTATCAAGCTGCAGTTGTGTAAACTGTGAACTTTTACAATCTCAGAAGGGACGAATTATGAACTTTTCCATATTCATGATTATGGGCGGATCTATAGCATCACTGCAAATGTGTAAAAGACAGTGAAAGTGAAACTAACAGATGAACAGGAAGCTTCATCAAGAGCACTTCATTTCAGACACTCTGAAATCAACGTCCAGATCTGATATTCACTCTCAGGTATGTGATGGAAATTTTAGAGCTTGTTCAGTAGTTTAATTGCATGAAGCAGCATCAGATTGTTGGTAAAAGTACTGTATGTAATTTTGTTTTTGTTTTTTGGGCTGTAAATACAAGTTTGATTAATTGGGGTCATGTCACACTTTAGGAAGTACCTGAATTGGTGGCAAAATGAAAAAATCAGAATTAAAAATCAGAATGATGATTTTTCTAGTACAAGTCACAAGTCTTTTAAAGAAAAATGGCACCTGATGTTTATTTAGTGGGCTATTTGTTTAAAAGATTACACTTTTACTCTTTTCTGTGTTGTCGTTTATATATATAAAAACCTTTTCATGATAAAATGTTGTTGTAAAAACCGGTTACAACTGCTGAACTGTGGCTCCCAGAGACACATATTTAGTTTCTGTATTTACAGTTGATTCTTCTTCTGCAGCCCAACAGATCTAACTACAGCCGTATGAAGCATCAGGCCAGCAGTATCAGATGGGAAGTTAGAGGCAGAGCTTATAGGCTCAGTGAGGTTAGGGTTAGTGATGGAGGCACTTCCTGTCAGAAGCTGCTGTCACTATGCCTGCTTTGACTGCTTAACAGTGGTTCATAGTTTAAGTTGTTATAATAGTTTCAGCAATGTGGATGATATATTGTCATTACTTTTCTTTTCAGACATGGCATCCTCCAGTGGTTCAGCACTAAATAAGGAGCTCCAGTGCTCTGTCTGTCTGGAAGTGTTCACTGATCCAGTCACCACTTCATGTGGACACAACTTCTGCAGAACCTGCCTGAGCAAGTGCTGGACAAACACACAGACCTGCTTCTGTCCATTCTGTAAAGAAACATTCAGCAGAAGACCTGATCTCAAGATTAATACAACACTCAGAGAGGTTGTGCAACACTTTAAGAAGAAACGCAAACAAGGAGAATCTGAGGTGTTCTGTGACATCTGTGATGAAAGAAAGCAGAAAGCTGTGATGTCCTGCCTGACGTGTCCAAGCTCTTACTGTGATGATCATCTGGAGCCTCATCTCAGAGTCCCACGTCTAAAGAAACACAAACTGATCAATGCTGTGGAAAATCTGGAGGATTATATATGCCAGAAACACGAGAGACCTCTGGAGATGTTCTGCAGAGATGATCAGACGACTGTTTGTCTGTCCTGCACTGAAGGAGAACACAGGACTCACAACACTGTTCCTATAGAGGAGGAGATTCGAGAGAAGAAGGTAAAGAGTTACAAACAAAACACTTTATAACCTTATAAGGATGACACAATGGCAGTTCCTGGTTATTTTTAAACAGTAAGAGTATAACGTTTTTTTAATGAAGTGTTATAAAACTGCTTAAAAATTTGGATATTTGGACTTCATCCAACTATTTTTTGTCAAATTTTAGTATTTCTTTACTACAAGTGTAATGTTTGCAGATATGCTAACAATCATAAAGCTAATTCACTCTGCACTGACAAATGCATATATGTTCTGTGGAAAACTCACGACTGAAAAATTTTCATTTAATCATTGTATTCGGCCTGATACGATGTCCCACCTGCCTGTCAACATGTGTATTTCCATACCTCCGCGCACCCAGACATCACACATCATCAGTGCGCTCCGTACGACTATACAGAGTTGTAGACAGACAGGCTGTATGAGTATGTGAATTCGGACAATGGGGTAGATGGGGCTGGTGACCACCATGGCAGAGCTGAAGTGCTGGAGACTCTGGTGTGGCTGCCATGATGGCTGAAGACTCTGGCATGGCGACCATGATGGCTTGAGACTCTGGTGTGGTGGGCATGATGGCTGGAGATTCTGGTATGGCGGCCATGATGGCTGGAGACTCTGGTGTGGTGAGCATGATGGCTGGAGATTCTGGTGTGGCGGCCATGATGGCTGGAGACTCTGGTGTGGCGGCCATGACGGCTGATTCTGGATTCGGGACCACCAGACTCAGAAGTTCTGTGAGCACTGGACTTGGAATTGCTGGAAACCATGCTACGTTGGCCAACAAAGCTTAATGCACTCTAGACTTTAACAAGGGTAATCACACACAGCTGAACGAAATCAAAAAATCATTTGAACAGAAAATGGAAACTGGGAAGTGAAGTTCATAATGGAAAAGCCCAGAAGTCAGAAAGAGTGCCCAATGTGGAGATTAAGGCACTCCAGCTGATGAGTGTGACAGTTGTAACCGTAATTTTGAGACGGCAACCCGTGACGTTCTATTTGCACTATATGACATGCAGCAAGATGACGCCAGTGTTTGTGTCCGGTCGTTTGGGCAGACAGAAAAGCTCCCTCCACCATTTCAGCATGGATTACCTGCTTACCTCTGTCGAATGCCATCTCGTCGGAGGAACTAGGGTTCCTAGGCACCTAGGGTAGGTCATTTTCAGAGAGGCTAGCAATAGCAAGCTAGCTTTAAAAGCATGAGATCCCACCCTCCCTCCCTTCAGAGCGTCTCCAAAGCCACGCCACTCCAAAACACATGAACATGTACAGCAGAGAGCAAACAAAAGTTTAATGAGAGATGGTGTTAAAAATTCCCTTATGTATCAAAGCACATAACATTAAATAATAATGAATTTAAACAACTAAATGAGCACTGAACTGTACCACCTGACTGCTGCAGATTAATTCCGGTGTTGATAGTGTTACCATTGAAACATGGACCGAGGGATATGACTGGACAAACATTATTTTGATAACCAATTAGTTATCTTATTATTCGATTAATCAGATAAAAAAGGCTCAATTTTCTTTATTTTATTATATTGACAAAACACACTATTCCACATCCTGCCCAATGCTGTCCTTCAAACAAACGTGCCAACTGAATGCAATGAAAACATTTGAATATATCTAAATGCTGTATGCAAGATATGCTATATGGAGAAAATGATAAAGATAAGAGGAATGTTCTACAGTAACATACATTCACTCTGGACACAGTGTAGCGTCTGCAATCGATCAGAATTTAGCGGGCGCACCATAAACTGTGGTTAAGCTTTAACCCACTGAACTTTGAATTACAAATCAAAGCTTGGCGCCGATCTGGCGGACGTTTACAGACCTCCTGGACAAGTTTTATGACTTTGTGATAGATCCCCGATTATCTCCCGTGCGACTTCAAACGATCATGATCAATTCGGATCGCATTCCCATGGCAGACACGCACACACACACACACACACACCCACCCCCCCCACACACACACGCATAAGGACATTATATACAAATATGACTATGCCAAAGTGTACCTGAGTTGTATGTCGAGTGCACACATGTTTTCTTAGTGTTAAGACTTAGCTTAAATGACTGTAGTGGTGCTAGTGTCATTTCTAACGATTACTTTTGACTTGAAACTATAACTCCTTTGATATGCTTCCCTTATATGTCGAGTTTGGACTCGCTGTAACATCCTTGCTCTCCTTTATTCACCCATGTATATTTCATTGTGGTAAGATGCATGGTTCTATTTTAATGGTCCCATGAGGAAATTATCCACCGATTTGATAAGCTCATAAATTATGTAGATTAACCTCGAGACAGGACAAAGAAAGGTTTTCCCCGCCAAAATGGCAACGCTCTTATTGGCAGATGACTCTTAGGAGGCGGTCTGGTCTGTTGTCTTTAAAAAACAACGACGTGCGCCCCCTTGTTGCACAAGTTTCCTGTCGTCAACTTCATCACCTGGAAGACTATTTCTCGCTCTTTACGCTCCAGTTAAACCTTTGCTTTGGAAACCCGCCTTTCGGAAAGGACCAATCACGCCAAACCCCGCGCAATGAAACTCTGCGAACTCCAGCACTCAAGCTGACCAAACTCATGCAAGTAACCTGTTAAGATTAGTTTTAACTGTTTTCTATGCTGGCTCTCCAAGGTTTATCTGGTCGTAAATTGCCACTGTTCTAATCTCTCTCTCTCTCTCTCTCTTTTCTGCCTTTACTTTCGTTTTGTATATGCATATCCTTTTTGTGCCTATTTAACCGTATAACCTCTGTAGTTGTAGTTTGTATATATTAAACAACATTATTCATGCTCGATTGTTCTGTTTGTTCATTCAACCGAAAACCAAGTCACTTTAACGTTTTCGATCGCTTTATGCTTTGATGCTATAATAGGAATTTATTCGTGTGGCCACAGAATAAATCCATTTATAATATTCTAGGAACAACTAATTTGCTGGACAAACATAGTTTTCCTAAATAATTATTAAACAAGAACTAATCGTATATGGGATTAATTATAATTCGTTGTAATTAATTCACAATATATGTTTAATTCCCCCTTGGGTCGATATATGCGTCATGATTGATCATACAGCTTTATGATCTATCATAATTCATATGTATATGTCCCATAAATTGATTAATAACTGTACTATCCCGTTACAACAGTAACCTGTTACTGTCATTTCTTTATCCTCTTAATTTAAGAAATGTCTGAAATGTATATTCAATTACACACTGTTATCCCTTTAAAGTTACTATTCTCATAAAATACTTGAATTACATGTTGATTTTTAAACCTAAGTTTAACATCCAACAACATATATTTCAGAAAAAATAATATTTTTGCACTTAATTTTATGTGTTTATGTGTTTTACTTATTCAGTAAAGTTTGATGTTTCAAGCAGACTGTCAGGATGAGCCTTCATGGAAAATGTAAACACTTGTGTGAATTTGAACACTTATATACGGAAGAGGATTAGGGCCAAGCAATAATAAAAAAAATAAAACCATCTCAAAATTAAAGTTGCTGAATTTAAAAAAAAACTTGTTAAATTTCGAGAAAAAAGTCGAGATAAAATGTTGAGAATGTTGAGACTTTATTCTCGTAATTTAATGACTTTAAGAACATTTTATCTCGACCTTTTTCTCAAAATTTAACGAGTTTGTTCTCGTAATTTAACAACTTTAATCTCAAAATGGTTTTATTTTTTTATTATTGCTTGGCCCTAATCCTCTTCCGTACTTATAGATAAGAATATACCTGTAAAATGAAAGTTTTGCGCTGTGGAAACACGGAACTGTCAAAGCGCTGGCAGGTCAAGCCATGTTAAACATAATGCTAATGCATTAGCTTGAAGCTTAAAATAAAGAATTCTTATGTTTTGGGCAGCTTGGATCACGTACCTTTCCTGCAGCAGCTCATTCTGTTTCCTCCACTATTTTTAGATGCATTTTGTTCATAGAAATGCGTTATTCAGTGCTGCAATTTGATGCAACTGATGTAAGTTCCCTTTCGAAAGGGAACTTCTACTCTGCGCTGAATGCGCTTTGGGAAAAGCCCACATGACCCGGTGTCTCGAAACCTCATACCAAAAACTCCAATCCTATTGGCCGGTAACAGTCATATGGCGCGACCCGGAAGTATAAAGGCGCGCCGACGGAAGCAGTCAGAATGCATCGTCTTTTCGGGACTGTAATGTGTCAACCTCACTCTGTTTCTTTGTTTAAAGAAATTCGTTTCCAATCTGAAATGGCTGAGAAAGGTAAGAACTTTAGGAAGTGTACTGATCCGTGTCCAAGATTTTTGACACCGGATGATTCACACATCCTATGTGTTCATTGTCTGGGGGAAGAACACGCACGGACAGTGCTTGAGGGCGCTGTCTGTGTCAACTGTGAGCGTTTTCCTTTGAGAACGCTCCGTTCTCGCCTGGCCCTCTTCTCGGGAGAAGGGGCGTCAACATCTGTACCTGGTGGATCTGGTCCTGCTCGTGCTGAGGCTGAGCGGAGACTACACTCATGGGGTTCACAGATGGAGCTCGCCGCCGAGTTTGAGAGGGGTGTAACCGTTTCTCAGACTCAGGCGGCGGCTGGCGAGGACGCGATCCTGAATGATGACGATGGTGTATCTCAAACATCGTCAGATCCAGGAACGAGTGTTCTTTTGGCTGCCAGCCCCCAAGAACAGGCGCTGGCAATGGAGGAAGAAGCGAGTGAAGCAGCTTCTTTCCCCAGACCTCCCTGTCCAGCGTACGCAGAGTTACTGGAGGTTATGGAGCGTGCTGCCGGCAGACTGCAGCTGCCTTGGCAGCGTGAGAGGGAAGAGACTGCTCGCGGCAGGCTGGACGAGCGGTTTCTTTCCGGTCATAACCCTGTAACTCCGGTGAGCCTTCCATTCCTTCCGGATCTTCACGTAGAGATCGAGAAGGCATGGAAGAACCCGTTTTCGGCGAGGATCCATACACACCAGCGAAATAACTTTGCTGATGTGGAGGGATTACGCCGGCATGGGTATGTGGCGATGCCGCCTATTGACGAGACGTTTGCAAACTATCTCGTCACTGGCAAAGCACCGTCACTGAAAGCTCCGGTCCTGCCATCCAAACCCCTTAAAATGACGTCACGTTTGAATGGCAAGGCGTACGCTGCAGCAGGTCAGGCTGGTGCAGCTTTGCACTCCATGGCGGTGTTGCAGGCTTACCAGGCTGATCTGCTGAAGGATCTGGATCAGGGGCAGGGTTTGTCCCCTGATGCGGTAGAGGAGCTGCGCCGCACCACAGATCTTGCTCTCCGGGCCACCAAGCAGACGGCCGCCTCGATCGGTAGATCTATGGCGGCCATGGTGGCCACGGAGAGACATCTGTGGTTGAACATGGCAGACATCGGTGAGAAAGAAAAGGGCTTTCTCCTCGATGCCCCAGTCTCGCCCTCTGAACTTTTTGGCGGTTCCGTTGAGACGGTCGTTGGAAAGTTCAGAGAGGCGAGGGCGCGCTCAGCAGCATATAAGAATTGCATACCGCTCAGATCCGATCCTGGGCCCAGACACCCGGGAGGCCCTGGACCGTCTCGAGCCGAGGCTCAGAAACAGGCCCAGCGATCCAGTGTCGCCGCTCGAGCGCCTCCTCCACCACGGAGTAAGTCGCAGAAGCGGCGGGATACGAGGAATAGGAAGCCAGATCTAAGGGAGGTGATTGACAACCGGCGTCAGAACAAACCCCGCCGGTAGTCAATCGCCTCTCTGGGGGGGGGGGGCAAATCAAACATCAGCCCTCACCTCTATTCCTTGGCCTTTCCCGGGGGGGGGGCCTTTTTGAAGAATAACATGTTCAGATGACACCCTTGAACAGTCAGTTTGGACGGATGGGCCCATGATGAGTTTCTCTCTGACGGCCCGCCGTCTGGCTTGATAGTTAAGGGGTTCGTTTGGCAAAGGAACCTGGATTATCCTCCCACTTCGGTCAGGAAGGAGTATCGTGGGTCCAACTGCCACGGGAAAGGTAAGCAAGGCTCAGCCTTTTGTTATAGTTGACCTTGTTTTTCTGTTCCTAGAGATATATTTTCCTGAACATGTAAAATTATAGGGGTTTGATGGGCAAACTGTAGTTTTACATAGACTGAGCGGGCCACAAAATGGCCGCTGTTCAGTTTTATTTGAGCTTCTCAGCTATTGTTTTAAGAATATAGTTCGAGTTGCTCTCTCTGCTTCAGTTGCTATGATGTCGGCGGCTTTATTGGCCGCCTGACATCTTGTGCTTGGCTATGGGTTGTTAGCAATATTACAGGTAAATATTTGCCGTTTTGTAAAGTACCCGTAGCTTAGTGGCTAGGCTAGAGCTAGGAAGTGTTATTTGATAACGTTATTTCCTGGTTTCGGCCTCCTCCTGAGGGAGTTGTTGGCCGCATGCCCATTATCCCCTATGTATGTAGGTGCTTGGGATGAGTTGACAGTTAGGTTGTAACTGTTTTGTGACCTCCTGTTCTGTTATCTCAGGTGGTTTAGGCCCTTATCATGTTGAGACAGATAAGTTGTGTAGTTTTCTACTAGGCCCCACTTCAAGCTGGAACTTTGTCTATAAAGAGAGGATTCTCTCCTCTAGGCCACTTGTTGTAAGATCAATCAAGTTGAGTAGACATTACTATAATTATTTAATGTCCGTCCTCTAGGCCTAGTACAGATATGAGTATCTGTTTGGAGTATGATTCCCTTTGTGAATGACATATATTAAAGCCCTTGGTGTTGCTTTAAGTTCCATATCCTTGCCCTACATGTTTTTTCGTATGTGAGCATAGTTTGCTGCCACAGGTTGGCACCTGTCTTATTATAGTTGGCGTGTTTCTACCACTATGTAGACGATGGTGACCTAATGCTCCCCATCAATGCTTTTTGGTGTTCTGAGCACGTCACCTGTTGGATTGCGTACTCAGGATAGCAGCACCACTTTCCGAGGAAAGTTGGTGTATGTTAGTTCCTGTCTTTTATTCCTTCGGCTAATCTTTTGTCTAGAGTATAGGCCTGTATGTACATAGCCTCTTCTAGTTAGCATTTGCTAGGTTAGCATGCTTGGGTTTTAAACTGTTTATGCTCACATTATGTACACTGCCACAGGCTGTGCCACATGTATTGGAATGTAGGCCCTATAGGCCTCCTTCAGATCGTGTGATTACGCTGGCCCTATTTCAGCCAGCCTTGGACATTGCCTGCTGGAATGTGTGTTAGCAGTTCTCCTAGTAGCCTTTGGATCACGAACTGTTGCCGCGTGTGGCTTGATTGAGTAGGCCCTCTTAGGCCTCCTTTCTGGACCCATGCTGGCGCAGTGGGATGTGTTAGTGTTCCAATTAGGCTGCGGCCTATGGTCTCTGATGTAGGAAGGCTCCGAGGAGCTTCTTTATCAGTTCACCTGTTGGCACAGTCTAGTATACCTTTCAGTTGCTCTGCCACCTGTTGATATAATCGTTGGCCCTTGTTAGGCCTTCCTTTTTGGTTAACTGGTCTGGTTCAGCCTGTGAGAGTATATTTAGTTGTATTTAACCACCTAGGAGCATGCTCTGTGCAAACAGGCCGCGTGACCTGTTCTGCATCAGAAAAAGTTGTAAAACAACCCTTCTGAGGAAGTCTTGTTACATTGCTCTCAGTGGCTTAGATATTGCCAGTCCGGCTACGGCCTCCTGTTTCTGGTTTGGTTGGCTCCGAGGGGCCTTCCTTTTCAGCTGACTGATTGGCACAGTCTGGAGAACTGTCTACAGAAAGCAGAGCCATCTGTTGCTAAGATCGTCGGCCTTCTTTAGGCCTTCCTTTTTAGTTTTCTGATTGGCTAGCTGCGACCACCTTTAGAGCAAACAGCCCACGTCGGGTCTGGTTTGGTGCTGTATTTTCTTTAAGGAAAACTAGCACACTGCTCTTTGGTGGTCTAAACCCTTTGGCAGCCACCTGTTGATGCCACATGTACACTAAGTTAGGCCGCCTTCTCGGCCTCGGGTGTAACATTTGGAGTTCAGCTAGAGTGTTAACGCTGAGGAGTTAGCTTGGAAATGCTATTACTCTGAGTGGCTAGCCCCCCAGTAGACGGTAGTAAACCTAACTGAGGTTTGGTTTCTTACTATGGTCTCAAGTGATAGTTGAGCTCCAGCCACCTAGAAAGGAGGTGGATCTTTCAGGCTCCTAATAAAGGCCAATGGACTTATCCCATATGCTAAAGGTTCTTAGGCTCCTTTGGCCGCCTTTTTCTCAACATATGGTGTATGTTGATGTGTTAGTTGATCCGAGGATCTCTTCACACGCCGTTGGCCACGGGTCCGGACGGTACTTAACCTCCTTCGGGTCGGTTAGTATCCCTTCTGGTACCTAGGAACACTGCCATGAGCTGATGCCATGCATTTGTCAAGGTAACAGGCCTCTCGAGGCCTTCTTTGACGAAGTATTGGCGTATGTGGTACTCCTCTAGTTGGTAGAGAAAAAGGTGCTTTTACCGAGTACACTGCTCGTTGGCTCGTGTTGGGTAGTATGTGCAAACGGGCAAAGTGTTCTGTTTGCTTCAGAACAGACAAATGTTCGGGGTGGCTTCCCTGGGCCACCTTCTGGATATTCTGTTGGTTTATTCATCATGCTGTAGGCCCTTATTTGGCCTCCATGAGTGTTTGCCCATTGCATGGTCTACTTGATTAGGCGAGCTTTGTACTTCCCTTTGGGTTGTGTACATAATAGTGCTTAGCTCCCTAAGCTGATTATGGTGGTTGGCTAAAATAGCCTCCCACTAGGTTTCAGCCTGTGGGCTGGTTTGTGCTTCCCTGAAGGGTCAGGCTTTAGCGCACAGCCTCCTTAGTGCGTTAAGTAGGCACTAAGTAGATCCTAGATGAGCGGGATTACACTCCCCTCGATATGAGGGTTCATAGCACTCAAGCCGAGTTCTGCTCTCCGGGATGCCCGTCCCTACGCACGGGTGGGGGTGCTCCTGCCGCTAAAAACTGCAGTCACTCCTACCCGCTCCCTCTAGTAGAGACTGCGTCTGGGGATTCTGTGTTTAGACAGGGTTGGCTTCACACCTAGCATGTCTTACGATAGGACCAGGTCAGCCTCCCTGGTGGCATTGAGGGTGACTTTGTCCCCTCTAGTGGCTGGGCGGGGTCCCTTTGGGGCGCCCTGCCCTCATTCCCTAGAAGAGACCACCCTGTCTGCGGAAGGGTGGATCTCAGAAGCTCTTAGCGGCCTTTTTAGGTCTTCCCCCCTCAGGAAGACCTCTCTTAGGTACAGCTTGGGCTAGATGGCCTTAGGGAATGCTGTCACTGACAGTCAGGTGTAACCCGAAGGGGGAGATGCTACAGTTCCTTCAAACTGTTTTGAGCCTTTGTCTCAGCAATTCTAGTTTGGCATGCACTCCCCTAAGCATGGCGGCGTGGGTATATCGTTCCCCAAAGCGCATTCAGAGCAGAGTAGAAGTTCCCTTTCGAAAGGGAACGTCTCAGGTTACGTATGTAACCATAGTTCCCTGAGAACAGGGAACGAGACTCTGCGCTACCCTGCCATGCTTGGGGCTGCCTGCGGGACAGTCCCTCAAAGACGATAAATTCTGACTGCTTCCGTCGGCGCGCCTTTATACTTCCGGGTCGCGCCATATGACTGTTACCGGCCAATAGGATTGGAGTTTTTGGTATGAGGTTTCGAGACACCGGGTCACGTGGGCGTTTCCCCAAAGCGCATTCAGCGCAGAGTCTCGTTCCCTGTTCTCAGGGAACTATGGTTACATACGTAACCTGAGACGTTTTCCATGCACAGTGGGCAGACACGACTAATTGATAATGAGAATTGTTTTCGATTTTCATTATCGATTATTTCATCATTGATTATTATACTATAATACATATAAATACATTTAGGCTACGTCCACACGAAGCCGGAGCTTACCCTAAACCGATCTTTTTTTTTTTTTGTCTCAAAAAAATATCTGCGTCCACACGAAACCACTGAAACGACTCAAAATTATCTAGTATACATGCCAAACCATTATGTGGCACTGTAATTCTGTCACAGAAATGCACTTAAAGCAGCGAAGAAGACTTGGTGTAACGGGGCAGCAGACTCGGGGAGATCCATTTGCAGCTTTATTACAAGATCGTGGTCGTACAAGCAGAGGTCAGATAACAGCAACAGCAATGTAGTAGGCAAGACAGAATCAGAGACAATACCAGGCAGTAGATCAGGACGGGCGGCAGACAATACAAGAGTAATCAGAGTCCAGGCAGAATGGTCACAAGGCAGGCGGCAAGCAGAGTACAGAGGGTCAAGGCAGTCCAAGGTCATACAGGGGAAAACGCTCAGAAATGTATGCATAGCAAAACAAGACTTCGCGAAGCATGAAGGGATCAGAGAGTCATTTATAGTCCATGGGATGAGCAGCAGGTGTGAGAGTGGGCGGTGTGTAATCAGTCCAGGTACGTGGTGTGGGAAATGTAGTCCAAGAAATGACTAGTACTCCGGTGATGGCGCCCTCAGGTGGCGATCGGAGGGAGCCACAGAGACCATTTCTGTGACACTTGGAGACCTTGCACACTGAATACAAACGCCTATACGATAAAAAATTTGTGCGTATTCACAAAAACATGTCTTCATGTGGACGGGGCCCCGGTATACTTCAAACGAAGTTCTTTTTTCGTTCTTTGTTTCGGGGTAAAACGAAGTTCGAAATGCGTGACCAGCGATATACTGTAAACGAACATCTGACTCCGCCCACACTGCTGAGAGCGACGGTTAGATGAATATGTAAATATGTACCGTGCATTTTCTTCTCAGTAACAAAATAAACACAACAAAAATGAGAAAACTGCAAGCATTTATTATAGAAAGCATAAGAAAAGCGTCTGATCATAACAACATGGGTGTGTTAGAACAAGCTCTGCAAACTAGCACTCCAGTCACGTCACGTCTTCATTTCACTTTATTCAATAGATTGCTTAAAATCAAGCAGCTTTACAGTATCAAACATGAAAAACAGTGTCAGTGCCTCATTTCATCAGAAGGACAACTTCATTTTGTACTATAAAGCGGCTATCCAGTGTGTTCATGTTTTCACCCATGGAGCTCTTACCTCGATGAATTCAACACACAAAATAAGTCAAAGTCGCATCCCACGCGAGAGAAGGCGGAGCCTCAGCAAACACCTCCTGTTACGTTATCGTCACTGACCAATGGTAGTACGAAGGTGTTTTGCAGCTGGAGAAAACTTTTCCTGAAAGTTCGCTTTGGCAAGCCGTTTCGAACTTCCAAAAAGAACACAAAACGAACTTCGTTTTGGCCTGATTTTGTTCGAAATGACGTCACATCAGTTCGTTCTTCGATTTCGTTTGAAGTATACCGGGGCCTTTAGACTACTTAACTAAGTGATTGCTATCAGGATGTTAAGAGACTCAACCAGCACAACAAAAATGTTTTTTTGATGCAAATCACCTACCCAACCTTTTAACTGCAAATTGTTTTTTATCTGCTAAAAGCTGATTTTGTCTACTTTTTTTAAAGAACAAAAATGTTATCCTCAAAGACAATAACTAAAAGACACAAAATTATGAATTCTTTTGCTCTTTTAATTAGATTTTTTTTTTCGGAGGATGAAGTTATCTGTTTTTCTCTGTATGTAGAGTAATCTGGCTAAGAGACAAAATGACGTTCATCAGATGATCCAGGACAGAATAAAGAGGATTGAAGAGATCCAGGACTCAGTAGAGCTGAGAAAGGTGAGTGGAACTTAAAACATTGTAAAATTGATAATACATTATAATATTTGAATCTGTTTAAAAAAATTTCTCAATTAAATGGATAAAACATAATAGATGAATCTACTTATTGATCTCATTCATTAGAGAAACACGGAGAAAGACAAATCCTCCAGTGTTGAGATCTTCACTGATCTGATCTTCTCCACTGAGAGAATTCAGTCTGAGCAGCTGAAGATGATGGAGAAACAGCAGAAAGAAGCAGAGAAACAGGCTGAAGATTTCATTAATGAGCTGCAGCAGGAAATCACTGAACTGGAGAAGAGAAACACTGAGCTGGAGCAGCTCTCACACACTGATAATCATCTCCACCTCATACAGGTCTGAGCATCTGTCTAATCATGTACAGTATTACAGTACAAACACTTACCAAACCTTTCTTTTCAATTTCTTTTAGAAATTGTACAAAAGAAACATATAAAGTAGTAAAAACATAAATAGTCACATTTGAAAAGATTAGTTAACTGAGTTTTAAAGGTACTGTGTAAAACATATTAACTTTAAATATAAAAAATAACATATTTAACAGTCCTCTCTCTCCTGCTGTAGATGAACTCATCCCTGTACATTCGTCCACACACCACAAACTGGACTGAGATCAGGATTGACTCTGATATGAATGTGATCTCTCTGTATAGAACTGTGGCTCTACTGAGGAAAACTCAAGAGACACTGAATAAAAAACTCAGTCAAACTGGTATGTGAATATCAAATACATTCGATTTTTTTTGTCATTGCCGAGGCACAACCCATGTAAAAATTATAATTTCACAAATAACTACAATTGTAGGTTTCAAACAGAGATAGCGACAAAGAGGCAAAACTTACGAACTGCAGCTTTAAGTTCAGTTTGTAAAGGATCACACTGTTAAAAAATGTAATCAAAACACAACTAACCCGTCTGTGTAAAGTTCTATCCATGTTAACTCATGTTAGAGCAGTATTACTTTAACTACAAGGGAAGAATGTAAATATTTGTGTACAAACTATAAAATATATAATCTGTCTAAAAAGATTTTGCAACTCAAAAGGACAATACAGCTCAAATAAATTTTTACTGAATTATTAATAATAGAGCTTTGATTAAAAAAATACAATCTTCACATTTTTTTAAATCCTCATTATGTTTGTCTCATAGACGTCCATTGTAAGTATATTTACTGTAAACTCATTCTGCATTCTGTTTCACAAAGTGATGGACGATCAACATTTACATTCCACTGATGTTGCTAATAGAGAGAAACTCACTGTTAATCTGAGATTATTCCTATAAATAATTCATCATTATATTGTCATCTGTGTTCACAGGGTTGAAGTTTGTGCAGACGTTTGCAGGTACAGTGAGATTGGCACCATTTTCTTCAATACACAATACAACAATACTTTATTATAATCTGTATTATCTGAAAATGTTTGTTCTGAAGTTGATTGATAATGTCTGATCTCTCTCAGTGGATGTGACTCTGGATCCTGATACAGCACATCCACGTCTCATCCTGTCTGATGATGGAAAACAAGTCAGTCATGGACACATTGAGCAGGACGTCCCAAAAAACCCAAAGAGATTTGATAAGAGTTCTTGTGTTCTGGCAAAGGAGGGATTCAGTTCAGGGAGATTTTACTATGAGGTGCAGGTGAAGGGAAAGACTAGGTGGGGTTTAGGAGTGGCCAGAGAATCCATTAACAGGAAGGAGACGATCACACTGAGTCCTGATAATGGATACTGGACTGTGAATGAATATGCAGCTTGTGACAGCCAATTGGTCTATTTATCTCTGAGAGTGAAACCTGAGAAGGTGGGAGTGTTTGTGGATTATGAGGAGGGTCTGGTCTCTTTTTACAATGTGGGCTCCAGATCTCATATCTACTCTTTCACTGGTCAGACTTTCCCTGACAAACTCTATCCATATTTTGGCCCAGGCTTTAATGATAAAGGTAAAAACTCAAACCCACTGATCATCACACCTGTCAACTGAAACGAACAAATAAATAAAATAAAATCTGAAAATATTTATTTTTTTAGAATACGTAAATAAAAAGGCTCTCAAAAAACATAAACTATAATGAAATATTTTGTTATATTTTGTGCGAGTAATGATGACATGACCAAAATTTGTTACAATTGATCTCGGTCTCCCATACTTCCGTAAGCATATTTCCGTACCCATGTTAACAGGATGCGGTCCGCCAGTTCCAGGAGCGGAGCATCTGCAGCAGTGTCTGTTTTGCTGTGCATTGCATCTTTGCAGAAAGCAATAATCAAAGTGACAGACTGGTGGTCCGAGAATTGCCGGACAAGAAGGCTGTACAATGGAGGACACTCAGTTAATTGTTGAAGTGGAGAAACATAAATGTCTGTACGACCCACAGGACTTTTTATATAAAGATTTAAATACTAAAGAAAAGGCATGAGAGTCGGCTGTTTTGTCAGTTGTAAGTTTTAATTTAATGTTTGTGATTTTAACATAAGAAAAGTATGCTTAAATGTTTGCCACTTAACTTGAGCTGCATAAATCTATACAGAAGTAATGCATTAAATAAAACGTTTAAATTTAATGTGTTTAAATGTGAATAAGTCTATAAAAGATTGTTCTGTGTACAAAGAGAATCACAATTCTGACAACGTTTTAGTAACAACTTGTGGATTTGAAATAAAAATAATGAATAAATGTATCTAGCAGTGGAAAGGAAAGAGCACACTTGTGGTATTGGCCACTTGACAGCGGAAGTAAGACAGGAAGTAACTTAGCTCAGATAAAACTGAGGTGTTGATTATTGCCCCAGACAACATTACCCCTAAGATTAGGCAGGTTATTGGTGGTCTATCATCCTCTGATTGTGGTGACATAAGAAATTTGGGTGTCATTTTTAACAGATAAATGTGTCTTAACAGTCATGTAAAGTCTGTAGTTCATTCCTGTTTTTTCCATCTCAGGAACATTGCTAAGATTAGATCTATGGCTTGACTGATCCAGCAGGAGATCACACATTACTCCTGTGCTTAAAGCTCTCCATTGGCTTCCTATTAATTTTAGAGTGCATTTCAAAATTGTAGTTATTACTTACAGGGCCTTGCATGGTCAAGCACCATCCCATATACAGGATATTTTACATGCACACACCCCTGGTCAGTCTCTGAGGTCTTCAGACCAAGACCTTTTAACTCTTCCCAGAACACGTCTTAAGACAAAAGGTGATCGTGCTTTCTGTGTAGTAGCTCCAAGGCTCTGTAACTCTCTTCCTTTAAAGTTGAGAACTATGGGTTCTGTGGAGTCTTTTAAAAAACATCTAAAGACGCATCTTTTTGGACAAGCTTTTAATTAACAATTCGATTTGCTTGTTTGTATTGATGGTATTTGTAGAGTATATTTATGTTTATTTATCTTATTTGTTTATTTTTATTGTAAAGCACTTTGTGACCCCTCCTTGTCTGTGATAGGTGCTATATAAATAAATGTACTTTAGTGCGCAAGACTGTCCCATGTCTTTAAAATGCTTAAGTGCAGTGCCCTTAATGCACACTAAACCCAATCCAAAGAACTTATATTGACAAGAAGGGAAAGCCATTAGAAGGTTCCATTGCAACACCAGCAGTCCTACGCTTCTGCAATTTTGGGGTGAAAGCGACTCGGCAGTCCACTCAAATTGTGAGTCCCTTTAAGACAAACAAGTCATTTCACTCGGCGGCCATCTTTGAAACGCCTCTTGGGCATGCAAGTGCAGCTCCTCTCTCTTTGAATGGGGAAACATCAAATTCTCCAAAGCTGTTTGCCAAGCTTTCGATTAAATTTCATATTGGAAATCACCAATGAAATCTGACAACATTATCATAAATCTAAACGCTCAAATCATGACAAAAAAAACTAAAAACTTCTAAATGCACGTCTCTTGTCTCTCATTTCGGAGGCGCGTGTCTGACTGTTTCTATAGGAACCTGAGCTTCTAACAGCCGCTGCAGTGATGCGATGACTGATACCAGTCAGCGATTGGCTGTTATTTAGAAGGAGGGAATTATTCCGCCATATTGCGCGTTGCACTTTCTCCCATTCAAAACAATCCGAGAGACACGTCTTGTGTTATTATATAGCAAGCAAAGACTATAAGTGTGTCCCATCAAGTAATTAAAAGTTCTACACACACTTGCAATCACGCCCACTTGAACACTTGAGCCAAATACAGGAAATACGCCATGTAAGTAGACAAGTGCAGTAGAAAAGACCGCAAGTGTGGGTATTTGGACAGGGCAACAGTTAGGAAATGAATCAGAGTGCCCTATATAATATATGTAATTAGAGCAGTTGCGCACTAGCAGATGAGGCTGTCAGGGTTATGTTTGTTTTGCCTTTGTGTTTTGGGATTTTTGTCTTCTTTGTTAGTTTCTCCTTTGACCCAGTTTTCACTATGAATTTTATTCATAAATCCAATTCACCTGTGCCTTGTCAATCACCTTGTTAATTATCTTGTTTGCTCCTTTGTTTGCCTAGTATTTAACCATTCAGTTTCAGTCTTGTCTTTTTTTTTATTTGATGTATGTGGTTATCTTTTTATTCTCCTGTTCATTGTAATTAGGGCCCGAGCACCGATGGTGTGAGGACCCTTTTGGAATTGCTCCGTTTATTAGGGTCCGAGCACCGATGGTGTGAGGACCCTATTATAATTGCTTGGCCAATTCTTCTTCTTCTCCTAAATGAATCGCATTTTTGAGGGCCTAAACGTGCTCGAAAACTCATGAAACTTTGCACACACATCAGAAGTGGTGAAAATTTACATCTCATATGGGTTTCAGAATTAGGTGTGGCAAAATGGTTTGATAGCGCCACCTACAAAATTTCAATCAAGCGCCCTTCATGCTACACTCTAAAAAATGCTGGGTTAAAAAAACCCAAGCTGGGTAAAATATGGACAAACCCAGCAGGTTGGGTTAAAAGGCACCTATTATGCCCTCTTTCACATGATGTAATATAAGTCTCTGGTCTGGTCAAGTTTCAGCTTAAAATACCCCACAAATTTGCCCCTATTTGGGGGTGAGCAAAAACACGCCTTTTACTATATTACTATATTGCTGGCTAAAAAAATAAATCCAAAATTGGTTGAAAAAAATGGCTGGGTGAAAACAACCCAATCCCTGGTTTTGTCCATATTTAACCCAGCAGTTTTTAGAGTGTATGTTTCACGTACAGGTATGAAATTTGGTAGACTGAAAAAAAAAGCCCATGGGTGCAAAATCTGAAAACCCAACAGGAAGTAAGATATTTAGAATTTTCTCTGCATAATTTTGGCAGTTTTTGCCATTTCCACACATTCTACTTTAATAAACTCCACCTAGAGCTTTAATCAGATCAACATCATATTTGGTCAGTCTAATCTTAAAGCCTTTGTGATGTTATATTGCGAATATCTAGACTTTTCACCTTAAGGGTGTGTCCGTGGCGGCCTGGCAAAGTTCGATGTTTTGCCATGAAACAGGAAGTTGTTGTAACTCAGGCATACAATGTCGGATCTGCCCCAAACTTCACATGTTTTATTAGGGTCCTGGCCTGAAGACATCTACATGGCAATATTTAGTTATAGTCATAGCGCCACCTACGGGCAACAGGAAATTACATGTTTTACACTGATAAACTCCTCATAGAGATTTAAACAGAACCACATCATATTTGGTCAGTCTAATCTAAAGGACTTTACGACGTTAAATTGCGAAGATCTAGAGTTTTCATTTATTGGCATGTCCGTGGCGGATTGACAAAGTCTGATGTTTCGCCATGAACGATGAAGTTGTTGTAACTCAGGCATACAATGTCCGATCTGCCCCAAACTTCACATGTGTGATAAGAGTCCTGGCCTGAAGACATCTTCATGGAAATATTCAGATACAGTCAAAGCGCCACCTGTTGGCAGCAGGAAGTGTGGCACTTTGAAATGACTTTGCCATATTTCCCTTGTATTTACTTGTTTACATGCATGTCGGCCAATGGTGAGCCCAGGTGCGAGGGCCCTTTCATCGCTGCTTGCAGCTTTAATTGATGTTAGTATATCATTTGACTCATTTGTCGTCCTTTGTCTTATTATTTTTTAATTTGTAAATGTGTTTATTAAGTGTTCAGGTACATGTCATGTTACTGTTACCGCACAGTTGAACATTCTTAACCATATATTTATATTAGATAATATTGTAATGCTATGTAAAGCTGGCTTTGGCCACGCCTTACTGACTCAGAGTGAAACGAGAACAAACGCGATTTGCCACGTGACCACAGTAAACAAACTTCCTAGCAACTACACAGCACTGAAATCAAACTAGAAACAACACAAAAACACTCACAGTATGCAGATCCGCTTGTAGCTTGAATGATTCTCTCTAATGAATGCTAAATAACAACTGTTTAAGTACTAAAGCTGGCTTTGGCCACGCCTTACTGACTCAGAGCGAAACGAGAACAAACGCGATTTGCCACGTGACCACAGTAAACAAACTTCCTAGCAACTACACAGCACTGAAATCAAACTAGAAACAACACAAAAACACTTACAGTATGCAGATCCCCTTGTAGCTTGAATGATTCTTGAATGAATGATGATAACTTATAAGCTTTAAAGAGAGCCCCACTGTGAGCTACAATGTTGTTAATCGATATTATTTACTTCTGTTGAAGCTGCCAGCCCGCATTATTTCAACTTAGTTTTAAAATATTAGTGTTTAACAGCAGAAATCATGGTGAAAAACTACATTACCCATGATGCTGTACAGAAAATTCCACCAATCAGATATACCAAACAAGCAAAACGCTTGTTAGCTCCGCCCACTCTCATAAAGCAGCATGAACGATGTAATCATGTCAATCTCTCTACACTCTCAAAAAACTTAAATATTTGAATATATGCATATTTTGCAATAAAACTAAAATGTTGTTTATATATGTCATCAACATTTTTAAATGAGTAGGTTTATATTTCTCCATCGTTTTTTTTTTTATTTGATTATGCTCTTTGCAATGCTTCATGGGATTGTAGTTCTTTCCCTCACCAAAGTCGTTTGGTACACAGTCTTGTACCTTTGTATTTTTTTTTTGTCTGATTTTTCAAAAAGTTTAGACAGTTATTGAACTTAAAGGTGCAATATGTAAGATTTCTGTCCGCTAGAGGTCGCTAGAGGCCTATTCAAAACAAAGGCGTAGCTTGATGATGGCAAATTTGAGCGCGGAATCTTGGGACATGTGGTCTTCACATCACAGCCTGTGGAAAATAATCGGGATAGGACTCGGGAAGAAGTCATGTTCATGGATGCGATTATTAATGTTACTGTAGTATGAAGCAGAGCAGGAGCGAGTGTTGTGGAGCTGAACGAGGCCTCTGGAGCGATTGCGCAACACACAAGCAACGGAACTTTTATTATGGCACAGTCGCCGGCGCCGCTTTTCCGGTCATGAGTATGAGGTAATGCAGCTCTGTTTAACATATTAGATGCTTTTGAGTGTGTTGAAAATGATGTTATAACGTTACTCTGTGCGGTCGCTCGGCGGCTGCTGTGAGACAATGTTACACACTGCAGTAAGATAGATCGATTTTAGAATATCATATTAAATATTTTCTCACGATTTACAAATAGTTGGAAACATTTGGGATATTGTAAGTACTCAAATGAACAAAATATATAAAAAAATTTTATATTTTACTGCAAAATTATTATATATTGCACCTTTAACTGAACCAATACTGAACTGACTCAAGCTGAATAATAACACTATTGTCTTTTTTGTAGAGCTGAAAAATTTTGAAATTGAATTTGTGTCATATATACGATGAAGTTTGCATAATTGATTCTGTTTTTTTTCCTGTTTATCTCTGTAAATTTGCTTTGAAACAATCTGTATTGTATAAAGTGCTATAGAAATAAAGCTGACTTGATGATGTTATAGCCTTAAACTGAAATACTTGATTGTGATTGGTCATTTGTGGCATTCCATGGTACATTATTTTTATGTAATGATGTTAAACAGTATTTTCTAACATTTTCTCATTGTTTTTGCATAATACAATTATTTATAACTAAGACCAATCTTTCATGTATTTGGTAAGCAACCATGTAATAAGCAGAAAATGTGCATTTTCACAAAATAAACCCTCTAATTGTAACACAAGAGTGTGTGTGTTTGAGCAGCAGCTGGAGATGGTGGAGCCCAGCGGGTGGATTCACATCCCTCTGTTGGATCTGGTGAACAATCCCATCAGGACCTTCATGATCCAGATCACCGTTTTGGCAAACCACCAGAACGGACGAGACACGCACATGCGGCAGATCAAAGTCTACACACCCGTGGAGGAGAGCTCTATCGGCAAATTCCCACGATGCACCACTGTAGACTTCATGATGTACCGCACCATCAGATGACTTGAAAACGGACTGAGGTGCTTCTAAAAGACTCAGTTCTACAATTAAATGGTTTCAGATGTTTTAAAATGTGCCAAGGTGTGTTTTGTAAAGATAAGAGTTCAAAGTTCAATTTATGTACATGCAAATCTACAGGAAATAAATGTTTGTTTGAAATGATGAAAGCAGCCTGTATTTCTTGATGCTGTATTACAGCAGGATGGAACGGAGATACACACATCTCAAGTTAAGTGTGTTTTATTCAACTGTGAAACACGGATTGCTCAAATTTTCAGAGACATGCACAGGTTTTTATCAGTCTCTTATGAAGGAGCTCCGCTGAGATGGCAGCTCTGAGTTGTTATGCTCTCTGTGAGCCTCCTTGGGAAACTGTCTCGAGCATAGGGTGTAGTAGGTAAGCTCTCACTTTAGAGAGTCATTATACAGAGAGTCCTCCATCCTTAGAGCTCGGCCAGGCAGTAGTGTCAAGTCGAGATGCTTTGTGTGCCTCCTTGATGGCTTTTCTTAGCATTGGGCATAGTAGGTTTTCTCTTGCTTTAGAATCATTATGCTGAGGCCTCTGCCCTTAGAAGTCGACTATGCCGTATTACAAAATGGTTAGGCTCTCCTAAGCTTATATAAATGTAACAAATTATTAATTATTATTATTAAGCCTGTTTTGTTACTGCCTTTAATTTGATCGTTGTTAGGCTTCCTCTCACTTTGCTAGGCCTTGAAGGACAACTCCTCAAAGCTCTGCATGAAAAGCAATTTCAAGCTGTAGGCTCTCTGTGATCCTCCTTGAAAGCTTGGAACATATTTAGTCCTTCTTTCGCTTTAAAGAGTCATGCTAAGGCCTCAGTTCTCTGAGGTCTGGGTTGAAAGAATTTTTGCCGTCTTTGGCCATCTGCTCCCCCTGTATTAATAAAGACGCTGTGTAGCCTACTTTGCAGGTGTATGATGTACCACGAGGAATTTGTCCACTGAGTTCAGCTAGGGACAATGCTGTTAGGATTTATGTGAGCCTCCTTGGGTACTGCTTGTAAAAAGTGAGCATTATTAGGCTTCCTTTCGCAATAGAGAGTCATCCTGCTGAGGCCTCTGCAGACCCATAAAGCAACAATTTTTTTTGGCCATCCGCTCCCCTGAGCTCTGCCTGTATTAATGATAAGGGCGTTATGTAGCCTTCTTGGCAGGTGTTGTACATACTACTGGGAACCTGTCCTCTGAGTTCAGAGGCCTCCGCTCTGTTCTGCCTGAACAGAAGTTCTGAGTGGTTAGGCTCTCTGTAAGCCTCCTTGAAAGCTGGCCTGAATATAGAATGTAGTTAGGCCTCCTCTCTTTTAGAGTCATCCTGTTGAGGCCTCCGTTCTTTAGAAGCTCTGGTCTAGAGGTCTTCGCCAGACTGTTTTTTTGTCCTGCTCCCAACCACTCCCGCAATGATTCTATTCTGCACGTACCCTCTCCCGCCTAAAATTCACTGTGTTCACCCGATATCCGCATATAGTGATTTTCTTCCTGACCTGACGGGTCCCCCTAAAGATCGTTTCCAGAATCTTGCGTTTAAACTTTCCCTAAAGAAAGAGAGTGATTGAGGATAAAAAATATAAAATGTTGCATATTTGTGTTTGTTATTTGTCTATGATGTTGTCAACACCCTAAAAAGATTTCAGAGAATAAATGTCATAAAGAATAATAGGTTAAATATCAGACAAAAATAGGCTAAATTAAATAGCTTACACCATGTCCCTCAAAACTATAGGCTAAGCCAAAAATACATATAAAAGAAAACTGTTGGCTTACTAGCTATACTGCAAAATGAAATCTTTTTTAACAACCACGCAAGAACAGAATGACGCTGACTGACGGCTGTTTCAAAACCTCTCTCCTCCAAAATCCGATCACAAAGGTTGAATGTTCTCTGAAGGTGCACTCGCGCAGACCTCCAATGCAAAAAACATATCTTGCCAGGTTTCTCAGGACAGGGAACTGTTGACTGTGTAAACGCCACCACTACAGAAAGTTTTGTTCACTTCAAGTTCAAGCACAGATGCGCTGATGTCAAAGCATCTCGGGAGCAACCGGGTTATTGTCAGACCGCCCGCTCCCGCCTAATGTACACTATAGTTACCGACCGTAATCCGCCTTTCATTCAAAATGTAAAACCGTGCAGCAAGAAATCTTATTGGGTCCCAAGGTTCCTGTGGGAGAGCCACGGAAATGCAGACCTCTACTTCGGTCTATGACAATCTTACCTTTTAAAGGTGTCCTTAGGAATACAAAGCTCTTGAGTTTTGTCTGTAATGGGATTTGTAGCTCTTGCTCTGGCCATAGGGAATTAGTCGTGACACAGGTGTGTACCTTAGGGATGGGGACTCCTCTGAGTCTTGACTTTATGTCAGCCAATAAGGCACTCATCCCTTCAGCATGGTAGTGTGGGTATTTGTTGCCCATAGTGTCCTCTAAAGGATGCGGTGCGAGTTCCCATTGGAAAGGTAATGGTTTAGGTTATGCATTTAACCATGTTTCCCTGAGAAGGGGAATGAGACACTATCTCTTTCCCATGCTTCAGGTGAATTCCTGCACAGACAAACTCCTTCAGACAAGAAGTGGATGATGTATTCTACAGGAGCCCTTTTATACGGATGCATCAGTAGTGATATCTTAGGCACTCGCCAGCCAATGTCAAGTTCATTGTCGTGTTTATACTTGTGCTTCAGACACCAGCCATGCCGAAGGCAGTCCCCATAGTGTTCTCAAGAGGACGTAGTGTCTTGTTTCCCTTCTCTGCACCATCTGGATTCTCATTATTAAGCATTGTGAACTTAAGGATTATAAACTGTGACTTAATAATTTAATCGACCTGCATGGACTGTGTAATTATCACTTTGATCTTGTCAAGTTTTATCTTACCACCATCACCACAGAGCTCAGCCAGTCCTCCAGTAATACCACTGCCAGATGTTTAAAGCCCTTCGCCCATCTTCGGATTGGCCTGCTGTGATGTTGAGCCACATCTCAGCCAGTCACACCGGCATCACCCCAGTCCTCGGGTATTCTAGCTCTGCCTCTGTTGCTCAACGCTGGTCTCTGGTACCTGCAACATCACTCAGCTCCATCTGCCTTCAGTCTGCGCCTTTGAATCCACCAGCTCAGTCTTCGTTGGTCGTCCCCCAGATGCTGTCAGCCACCACAACATCTTGGCTCCTCCCTCCTTTGACTCCGCTGTGGACTGTTGGCACTGTGGAGCTCTGGGTCTGTGCCATCAGCTGTTTACATCTTTGCCACAGGGATCTCATCGTCCTCCCATCACCATCCCTTCACCACATCCTGCCACCATCCCTTCACTTCAGTCTTTCACCATCCCTTTGCCATCTCCTCGTCTACCTCCAAAACCCCCTCAAGCCCTCCCTTTGTTGTTCCATTATGGCGAAAGGTCTGTTTACGTTTCTACATTTCATCTTCAGTCTTCATCCCATGTCAACTATATGAGAGCTATAAAAATTTGTCATTTTATATAATTACACATTAAATAAACATAAAAATAAATACACAAAATATATAAATTAAATAGTTTTCATTCACTCACCCTGCTGAACTGTTGTTACTGTGTGTCCAATGGCTAATAAAACATACTGTAAAGAAAAACATAGTGATTTTGAAAATAATGTATAGCATAGTAATTAAAGTGAGTGACTTTTATAGCAACTCTTGAGTGATTTGAAACCATCTCTCTTGTACTGACAGCAGACAAATGTCATGAAAAGAAAACGACATTAAAGAAACTTGAATAATCTGCTAACTATAAGAATAACTCCATGTAAACTTATTAAATATTAGAATTTGTGTACACACTTTTTTTTAACATGCCTTCATATATTTTTTGCTACTTTTCAAATGGCTTTATATGTTGTATTGTTTTGTCTTTGCACAAGACTCAGGAAATCACAGAAGACTGTGAAAGTGTTTAGTGTATCGTTTCTATCAAGCTGCTATTTTGTAAACTGTGATAACTTGATATTCTAAAAGTTTCTTCTGTGCAGGATGAATTATGAACTGTTATCTGTTCCAGATTCATGATTATGGGCGGAGCTACAGCATCACTGCATGTGTATAAAAGACTTCAGTGAAAGTGAAATTAACAGATGAACAGGAAGCTTCATCAAAGAGCACTTGAAGAGCACAACTCTGAAATCAACGACCAGATCTGATATTCACTCCCAGGTAAGTGATGGAAATCTTGTTGGAGTGCTTGTTCAGCAGTTTAATAAAGTAAATCAGTTTAATGGCCTGTAAATAAAAGTTTGATTATTTGGGGTCATGTCAAACTTTAGACAGTTTAGAAACAGGAAGTACTTCATTTTGGTGGTAAAATGAAAAAAAAAAAATCAGAATGATGATTTTTCTAGTACAAGTCACAAGTCTTTTAAAGAAAAATGACACCTGATGTTTATAGATCTTTATTTAGTGGGCTATTTGTTTGAAAAAAAATAAACTTTCACTCCTGTCTTGTCTTATATGTATGAAAAGACCATTTCAGGATAAAATGGTGTTGTAAAATCCGGTTACATTTACTGTACTGTAGCTCCCAGAGACACATATTTAGTTTCTGTATTTAGATTCTTCTGCAGCTCAATAGATCTAACTACAGCCATCTGAAGCATCAGGCCAGCAGTATCAGATGGGAAGTTAGAGGCGGAGCTTATAGTCTCAGTGAGGTTAGGGTTAGTGATGGAGGCACTTCCTGTCAGAAACTGCTGTCATGTATGCCTGCTTTGACTGCTTGACAGTGGTTCATAGTTTACATTTTTTATAATAGTTCTCAGTTATGATACTTTTTAGACATGCAACATCCAGTTTATAACATAAACTAAATTACTCAGTGCACAAACTAGTATTATGAAAGTTGCTCTCTTCAGCAATGTAGATGATAAACTGTCATTACTTTTCTTTTCAGTCATGGCATCCTCCAGTGGTCCAGCACTAAATCAGGAGCTCCAGTGCTCCATCTGTCTGGAAGTGTTCACTGATCCAGTCACCACTCCATGTGGACACAACTTCTGCAGAACCTGCCTGAGCAAGTGCTGGACAAACACACAGACCTGCTTCTGCCCATTCTGTAAAGAAACATTCAGCAGAAGACCTGATCTCAAGATTAATACAACACTCAGAGAGGTTGTGCAACACTTTAAGAAGAAACGCAAATGAGGAGAATCTGAGGTGTTCTGTGACTTCTGTGATGAAAGAAAGCAGAAAGCTGTGATGTCCTGCCTGACGTGTCAAAGCTCTTACTGTGTCTCTCATCTGGAGCCTCATCTCAGAGTCCCACGTCTAAAGAAACACAAACTGATCAACGCTGTGGAAAATCTGGAGGATTATATATGCCAGAAACACGAGAGACCTCTGGAGATGTTCTGCAGAGATGATCAGAAGTGTGTTTGTCTGTTCTGCACTGAAGGAGAACACAGGACTCACAACACTGTTCCTATAGAGGAGGAGAGTCGAGAGAAGAAGGTAAAGAGATACAGACAAAACACTTTAACCCTTTTAAGCTTTATAACCTCATAAGGATGACACATTGGCTGTTCATGGTTAATTTTGAACAGTAAGAGTGTAACTTTTTTTTAAAAGTTACACTCTTAGAATTAGGAAGAAAGTGAAATCTAGAAGAAGCAGACAGAAGGAAAAGAAGGTGAATGCAGAAAGAATTGGCATGTAGGGAAGGAGGATAGAATGTAACTTAACGTTGAGTGGTCATAAGACTTAAGGTCGTAAGGGAATGAGTTGAAGAACTGCGATTTGGGGATGTTGTATTTGTGTGAGAGCGGTGTGTGTGTGAAATGTAAGAACATCCATTCAGATCCGCTCTGATGGATAGATCCGTTTAGATCCACTCTGACGGACAACAAAAACAACAAAAAACTCCCTAGGACTTCCTAGCTCTTCCATCCAGATAGCAAAATTCTGTTTATACTGTTATCTCTATTCCTTATGTTCTATTTTTATTATTCTTCTTTATGTAAAGCACTTTGAATTACCATTGTGTATGAAATGTGCTATACAAATAAAATTGCCTTGCCTTGCCTTGCCTTGCCTAAATGAACTGTTGTTAAACTAAATCCACTGAAGCACACTGTAAAAAATTATCAGTAAGTCAAAAATCAAAATCGCCCCCATACCCTCATTCACTTTCCCCTACATTACTCCAGTAATAAACTGGAAGGGTTGCCTTGCCTTTTGCAAAGCTTGTGCTTGCTTTATAATTATTTGAAACTTAGTAAACTGGCAGCTCCAGTAGTAAGATGAAACGATTTATCTTGAACTCTGTCAGTTTAATAATCAAGTAAAAAGAAATTTATACCTGTATAATATTACGCTGTAGCCACATTGGAACAGTAGTTTGGAAAATGCATGGATGATTCAGCTGCAGGTGGCATCTTCTGCTGAGATGCGGGAATTCATTTGACATGGGACTCTCACAGTGCATTATGGGTATTCTCTAGCCATTCAGCTTTCATCAGTTGTACACATGGCTGTTCCCCCAAATAGTGTCCTATTTAAGGGTAAAAGGGGACAATTTCAGACACAGCCAAAGTCAAAACAAGACTGCACAAAGTCAGATTGAAAACACAGAGCTTAAATAGGCTGTCTTCAAGAAGGGTATTCACACACAGCTGAATAAAATCACACAATCATGAGAACACACAATGGAAATTAAGTTCATAATGGAAAAGCCCAGGAGTCAGGAGAAGTGCCCTCTGGTGGAGATTAAGGCACTCCAGTTAGCGGATATTACAGTTGCAAACGTAATTACAAGATGGCAACCTGTGACGTTCTACCCAGAGCCGTTCACGTCCTCAGACTCTGATTTATGCTTTTCTATGTCAATTAAATGAATCTGCAGCAGTCTGGTGGCACAAATACAACTTCTAGAACTCGTTCAGTGTATATTCATTTTTATTGTAATGTTATGTGCTTTGAGACATGAGGTAAATTTAAAGGACGTCTTGTGACGCTTTGACAGCACTCTGAAGGGAGGGGTGGGATTTCATGCTTTCAAAACAAGCTTGCTATTCCTAGCCTCTCCTAAATTGCTTACCCTACTTTTAAATTGCCATTGTTTTTTGTTATATAACTTGATTTTGCCAACTTTTAAGAATAAAAATATTATCCTCAAAGATATTAACTAAAAGCCACACAATTTGGAATTCATTTGGTTTTTTAATAAGATTTTTTTTCAGAGGATGAAGTAATTTGTTTTTCCTCTGTATGTAGATTAATTTGGCTAATAGACAAACTGACATTCATCAGATGATTCAGGACAGAACAAAGAAGATTCAAGACATCCAGCACTCAGTTGAGCTGAGAAAGGTAAGTAGAAGTTAAAACATTGTAAAATTGAAAATGTATTATTATATTTCAATCTGTTTAATAAATATTCTCAATTAAATGGATAAAACTTAATAGATGAATCTGCTAATTGATCTGATTTATTAGAGAAACACAGAGCAATCCTCCAGTGTTGAGATCTTCACAGATCTGATCCACTCCATTCAGAGATGTCAGTTTGAGCAGCTGAAGATGAAGGAGGAACAGCAGAAAGTTGAGAAATGGGCTGAAGATCTCATTAATGAGCTGCAGCAGGAAATCACTGCACTGAAGAAGAGAAACACTGAGCTGGAGCAGCTCTCACACACTGATGATCATCTACATGTCATACAGGTCTGAGCATTTGTCTAATCAGTCATCACGTACAATATTAAGGCAGGAACACACCAAGCTGACGGTCGGCCGTCGGGCACTTTTTGTTCGTCGGCCAACTAAGTTTTCTCAGTGTGTTCTCCACCGTCGGCTGAAGTTGGTCCTCGTCTGCTTTTTTTCGGGTGATTCAACATGTTAGAACGTGCTACTTGGCTGTCGGCTGTCGAGCGTCAGTTTGGTGTGTCAGGCCAACTTTGGACACAGACACTGCCGACGTGAGCCAACCCCGCAGTCTGCTTTCGTCGCCACTAGTTCATTGGCATCGGCTTGCTGTGTTCCTGCCTTTACAGGTCAAACACTCTGTTCCCAAACCTGACGTAATGGGGTCTCACTTGGGAGCCCAATCACCTTCAAATGGTACAAAACAAGCCAATTGGAATTGGCCAGTGAGATTCACATGCCGGGCCACACCCCCGGCATCCGGGTATAAATAGGACCGGCATACTCACTTCCATTCATACTTTTGTTTCGGAGCCGATAGGTTGTGTGATCGTTCTCTCACCTTCAAAGAGTTTCTAAAGAGCGAAAACAGCAATTTTAATTGGTTGGAGTGATCTCCACAACAGCAATTTTCATTGCTTTTATTGTTTTTGTTCCAGTGGCTGCAGCTTGCGGATCTCTCTCTGGCTGGTGGGAAGGCTCGTTCAGCGGTGTGTGTGTGACAGCGCGCTGGCACAGGATGGTGCGGCACTCATCCCTGTGTGCTTCAGCTAAAGAGCAGTCTAAAAGAGCAAAACATGGGCAATCAGCATCTTTTTCAAGATGTCTTTTCGTCCGTGTGTTTCTGGATGCAGTCGTTTCCTGACCTCATCTGATGGCCACGATCGCTGTTTCACTTGTCTGGGTAAACAGCATGCTGAGTCAGTGCTCGTGGATGGCACATGCCCTCACTGCGAGGGTATGTCCATGTTGGCGTTGCGATCACAACTCTCCTTCTTTAACACGGCGGTACGAGTCCTCTCTGTTCCTACCCAGTCACCTGCAGCTTCAAAAGGTGGTCTGGTTAGCACTCTGGGAGATCAGAGGGTCACAGTGGGAGCTCCTTCGTCTGGCCCACCCACATGAACCTCCCACTCCTCTAGCAAAGCATGTGCCGTCAAGTTGCCGGCTGCTGCTGCAGGACCCTCTACGGAGTTTCCTCACATCACTTTCGGTGCTCCGGATGAGGATCAGATGTCGATCTCTGCATCGGGGAGTAGTTGACACTATCACTTCGGCTAGATCCCCCTCTACTAGGTGCGCTTACACCATGAAGTGGAGTCTGTTCGCTGAGTGTTGTTCTTCCCCCCGGATGGCTTGGAGCGGAGGCTGTCCCCCTCGACCTTGAAGGTCTATGTGGCTGCCATCGCAGCACATCACGATGTGGTCGATGGCAGGTCACTAGGAAAGCACTACCTGATCATCAGGTTCCTCAGAGGCGCCAGGAGGTTAAACCCTTCTAGGCCGCACCTCATTCCCTCTTGGGACCTCTCTGTCGTTCGGGCCGTCCTAATCTCACGTTGTCCTGAGACCCCAGCTTGGATATGTGCCCAAAGTTCCCACCACTCCCTTCCAGTACCAGGTGGTGAACTTGCAAGCGCTGCCCCTGGAGGAGGCAGAACCAGCCCTAGCATTGCTGTGTCCCTTTCGTGCCCTGCACATCCACGTGGACCACACGTAGAGCTTCAGAAGCTCTCAGCAGCTCTTTGTTTGCTTTGGAGTTCAGCAGAAAGGAAAGGCTGTCTCCAAACAGAGGTTTGCCCATTGGATATTGGATGCCATCGCCTTGGCGCACCAGTCCCAAGGCGACCTGTGCCCCCTCGGGTTGCGAGCTCACTCCACTCGGGCTGTTGTCTCCTCCTGGGTGTTGGCGCATGGCACCTCTGTAGCAGACATCTGCATCCTGCAGCAGCCAGACGCGGCGAAGGTGTACAGCGCCAGGTCCAATACTCATGTGCATACCCGGTTGGTCAGCACTTGTACTGGGCTAGATGCCCATATGATGTGATTCCCCTCAGGTAATCCCATATGTGTCTGTCCACGGTACGGTTTCCGTGATGGTAAACCCGTGCCTTTCCCTGGGCGGCTCTGCCCTACCCTGTCTCTGAGTGCTAGAGTTCCTCCCTGGAGGTAGGACCTACATCAGGGATCTTCCATGCCCCGCGGGTCAGTCCATATGTGTCTTCCACACGTCACTTTGGGCAGGGTGTGGTCTCCGTAGCTTTCCCCTCCTAATGGGGGACACTTTCCTGGGATTTTGGTCATGGCTGAAAAACGTGGGAATCGAGTCCCGAAGCACTCTTCCCCGGGGGTAAGGAACAGCAGCTTCGACCATCCCCTGAGTAACGCCCTGTCCTCTCCATCCCACTGGTATGGAAGACACCCTGGGCTTACTCTGGGCGCTGGAGGGTTACGGGTCTGTGGTAGCACCTGCATTTGGGCACGCCACAGTTTGCCAGCATCTGCTTCCCTAACACTCGTAACGTGGCTCAGTTGCAATGGGGCTTTCCATTTGGACCCCATTACGTCAGTATTGACATAACGTCTCCATTCCCTCCATCAGGGAATGGGGGTTACAATAGTAACCTAGACATTTGTACTAGTCTTTTAGAAATTGTACAAAAGAAACTGAAATGGTAATGATCAAATTTGAAAAATGAAATAACTGTGTTAGAAAGATACTCTGTAAAATATACTAACTTTAAATATAAATTAATAACACATTTAACAGTCCACTCTCCCGCTCTAGATATACTCATCCCTGTACAGTCATCCACACACCAAGACCTGGACTGAGAGCAGGATTGACTCTGATGTGAATGTGATCTCTCTGATTGGAGGTCTGCTTCAACTGAAGAAAACTCAGACGATAAATGAAAAACTCAGTCAAACTGGTAAGTGAATATCAAATACAGTTTTTTTTTGTCAGTAACTAAGACTGGGGTAGGCAAGTTCGGTCCTAGAGCCACTGTCCTGCAGAGTTTAGCTCCAACCTTAATCAAGCTCACCTGAACAAGCTAATCAAGCTCTTCAGGATTACTAAGGCTATATGAAGGTGAGGTTTTTTTTCTTCAGGGTTGGAGCTAAGACAGCTCTAGGACCAAACTTGCCTACCCCTGACCTAATAATATTTTCAAGGAATATTATGGATTAATCCCTCAGACAGGGAAGGAAATTAAAAGGCACCGAAGTTTACATCAACGAACACCTCACCAAGAAAAATGCTGATATCGCCAGGAAAGCACGCATACTCAGAAAACAAAACAAGATCCAGGCAACATGGGCAAGAAATTGTAAAATATTTATCAAACTACATGGGTCGACACCTGAGGCAGTGAAAGTGCTTCTCATTAGTGATATCACTGAGCTGGATAAGTTTGAAGAAGGAATGAATTGAGAGCAACATAGGCCTATATAAGGTAACTGAATACAAACTGATCTGAACTTATCAAACACAATGACCATGACAAACTCGGACAGAAACTTATCTGTTAAATATGAACAACTGAACTTGGAAACTTTTAAATATACAGAACATAAACCACAGGATATTGAAAATGATATTGACCCAGATAATAACTTTTACATTGGTACTCACAACCGGTGTGAATATTACACAGTTGAGCAGTTTAAAGAATACATAAAAATGGATGGCACAATATCAATTATACATTTTAATAGTAGGAGCCTTATCGCAAACCTTTCAAAAATTAAACAGTGCCTAAAACAAGTGGAAAATAAATTCACAGCAATAGCAATAACAGAAACTTGGCTCACGGAAGAACATCATGATTTGGTTGAGATTGAGGGATACAAACTGTTTATCATCAATAGGAAACAATCAATAGGTGGGGGGGTTGCATTATATATTGACCAAAGATATCAATGTAAAATTGTTAATAAAATGTCTTTTGCTTTAGATACAATCATGGAATGCATTACAGTACAAATTGAAATGGAAAAATCTAAAAACATTTTAATTAGCTGCATTTATAGGAAACCGGGATCAAATATTGACATGTTTAATGGAAAAATAACAGAAATATTTAGTAATAGTAATAATAAAAAAATGGTTTTTATTTGCGGAGACTTCAATATTGATTTGCTCAACCCACAAGAACACAACAAAATTACAGAGTTTATTAATTTGATGTATAGTACCGGTTTGTATCCCTCAATCACTCGACCAACCAGAATTACAATAAATAGTGCCACATTAATTGATAACATATTTACCAACGTCATTGACTATAAAGTTGAAAGTGGTCTAATAATAAACGATGTTAGTGACCATCTGCCAGTTTTTGCAAACATACATAGCTACACTAGGACCAGGAAAGACAACAAAATATACACAATGACCCGACATAGAACCCAAGAAAACATCAATATATTCAAAGAGGATTTAATGAAACAAGACTGGGGAAAAGTGTATGTAGATAATGTGAATGAAGCCTATGATTCATTTTTGACTGTTGTAATATCACTTTATGAAAAAAAACTGTCCTGTAGTAAAGAAAGTAGTAAAACTGAAATCTGATGAAAAACCGTGGATAACTAATGGAATATTAAATGCATGTAAGAAGAAAAATGTATTATATAATGAATTTTTAAAGAAGAGGACAAAAGAAGCAGAAAATAAATATAAGATATATAAAAACAAACTAACCAGAATCATGAGAAGCAATAAAAACAAGTATTATAGTAAACTACTGGAGGACAACAGAAGTAATTTAAGAAATACCTGGAAAGTGCTGAATGAAATTATCAAGAATAAAAAAGGTAAAACGGAAGATATTAATTATTTTCTGACAAAAGATAATATAGAAGTCAAGGATATGACCTTAGCTGCAAATGAATTTAATGATTTTTTTGTTGGAGTTGGTCCAGGTTTGGCTGAGGGGTTTGCAAAGACTGGCAGTATAAATTATGTGTTAAGTAAGAATGTAAATATTAATGAATCTATGTTTGTTAAGGAAACTGATGAAAAAGAAATTATAGAGATTGTTAAAACATTTAAGAGTAAAAAGTCAACTGACTGGAATGGTATTGACATGTTTATGATAAAAAGTATTATTGGTTGTGTTGTTAAACCTTTAACGCATGTATGTAATCAATCTTTGAAAACTGGAGTTTTTCCAGAAAAAATGAAAATGGCAAAAGTGATACCAATATATAAGGCTGGTGAAAAACATACACTTTCAAACTACAGACCTGTTTCATTGCTCTCCCAATTTTCAAAAATACTAGAAAAAATATTCTCTAAAAGGCTAGATAATTTCATTACTAAACATAATATACTGTGTGATCAGCAATATGGTTTCAGGACTAATAGGACAACCTCACATGCACTTATTCAATTTGTGGAAGAAATAACAACAGCAATAGAACCAAAAAAATATGCAGTAGGGATATTCTTGGATCTTAAGAAAGCATTTGATACAGTAGACCACAATTTTTTGATTATGAAATTACACAAATATGGAATTTGGGGGACTGCACTTTCTTGGTTAAATAGCTACTTATATAATCGACAACAATATGTTGAACTGCAAAACCATATTTCAAAGTCAAAGAAAATTACTTGTGGGGTCCCCCAGGGGTCAGTGTTGGGACCATTGTTGTTTAACTTGTATATTAACAATTTATGGGAGGTGTCAAAAACACTGAAAACCATTTTGTTTGCTGATGATACTAATTTAATCTGTTCTGGAGAAAATATGGAACTCTCTTGGATACAGTGGAAAATGAATTACAAAAGATGAAGAGCTGGTTTGATGCAAACAAACTAACACTGAATTTAAGTAAAACTAAATTTATAATTTTTGGTAATCGTGCCACAATTTTAAACAAAAAGCTTATGATAAATGATATTGAAATAGAAAGAGTAAAAGAATTAAAATTTTTGGGAGTAATAATCGATGAAAAATTATGTTGGAAGCCACATATACATTATATCAAGGCTAAAATATCCAAATCAATTGCTATATTTTATAAAATCAATTACCTATTACATCAACAAACATTGTACATGTTGTATTGTTCCTTCATACTTCCATACATCACTTACTGTTTGGAGGTATGGGGAAACACTTACAAAACTAATACTGAACCAATATTTATCCTTCAAAAGAAAGCCTTAAGAATTGTAAATAAAACCACCTATAGAGCACCAACTACTCCACTGTTTATTAAATTAAAAGCACTAAAATTCAGAGATATTGTTGACTTTAAAACTGCACAAATTATGTATAAAATAAATAATCAACAGCTATCGAATAGTATTCAAGGGTTGTTTCAAATGAGAGAGAGCAAACATCACTTAAGAGGAACATTTGTATTTAAAAAGAAATTTATAAGAACAAATTCTAAATATCACTGCATCACAACCAAAGGAGTTACTGTATGGAACAGCTGCAGTGAAGAGATAAAATCATGTACAACAATGAGTAACTTTAAAAGATTATTTAAACTGAATATATTAAATGAATATGAAAAGGACTCGAGGTGATAGTAGTGTATACACACTCTAAAAAATGCTGGGTTAAAAACAACCCAAGTTGGGTTGAAAATGGACAAACCCAGCGATTGGGTTGTTTTGACCCAGCAGTTGGGTTAAATGTTTGCCCAACCTGCTGGGTAGTTTTATTTAACCCAACAATTGTTTACAAATTACTATATGTCTGGCTTAAAATGAACCCAAAATAGGTTGGAAATTAAAAATCAGACTCATAATTACTAGAGGCAACAATAATAATCAAAAAGATGAGCATTTATTAATAAGCAATTTAATAAATGTTTATTGTTTAAATATTATTCAAAAAAGTATTAATAAATGTTTGTTTATTAAACATATTAATACATGTTAATTTCCAACATATTTTGGGTTCATTTTAAGCAAAAAATACAGTAATTTTTAAACAATATTTGGGTTAAATAAAACTACCCAGCAGGTTGGGCAAACATTTAACCCAGCCGCTGGGTTAAAACAACCCAATTGCTGGGTTTGTCCATTTTCAACCCAACTTGGGTTGTTTTTAACCCAGCATTTTTTAGAGTGCAGGTTCATTGGTTTATATGTTATGTCTAGTATGGAGGTGTTATTGATTAATTTGCTATAGATAGATGGAAATGAAGAAGGAAAAAAAAAAGAAAAGGGAATGTGTGTGTATGCATGTATGTATGCATGGGTTTATGTGAATATAAGGTAGGTAGATATATGGTGTATGTAAAGATGTATGTATAAGAGAAGCATCAAATTGTTTTGTATTTAACTAAAGGATAAAAATAGAGAAATGGAGTAGGACCTGAAAAGTTTATGAACTTCTTCCTACTCCTTTTTGAACATGGGAATTTCTATAATAATTTTGGAAGATTGTGCTGAGAAGTATATGATTTAAATTCAGCTGTTATTTTAATTTTATATATGTATGCATGTCTGTATATATATATATTTATTTACATGTTCAAATAAAACTAACTAACTAACTAATCACAGTAGCAGCTGGTCAATAGTGGGTGATAAGGCACTGCCCTCCCTGAGCCACACACACAAAACAATAATAATTAATGCTGCAAGCAGCGATGAAAAGGGCCCTCACACTCATGCCACCGCCACCCAGTGGCTTTAGGAAAACAGAGTATGGTGAGAAACATGCATTTTAGTATATGAATATAAGAGGACTTCGTCAGTAATTTGTTTTAGCCACACTTCCTGCTACCAGCTTGTGGCACTATGACTATAACCTTACCTTAGCCCGATTTACAATGGTTTTAATACGGGTGGTACTGGTGGGTTTCCGCTGGAAATTCGAGCATACCGCCCTTCGTCTTTGCATCATTACGTCACGTTTGTAAACAGAAAGAACGAGTCCCAGCTAGAAGCTTTATCATGTGAGGATGCTGCAGATGACTGATCATTTATAGCCTTTTCTCACAGCAGCTGCAAAAATTAAACTTATCATTTTGATTCCGGATTGTAATCCAGAAAGATCCAAAATGACAATCATCAGTGACAACTGGAGATTCACCTGTAGTCAAAAGCAAAGACTTCAGACTGTGGAGAGGCTACAGAAATTGAAATCTACCGGTAATGCTAATACTCACTAAATACACATAGTCACGCAATGCTGATGTTGTTAAAATTAACAATTTGAGAACAAAGTATAAACAATAATAATAATTTGCATGGCGTGACGTCATCCTAGCTAAGCGATCGTTAGATTTAATCTCCTTTGGCAGTGCGTTTTTTTTTTTCAGTTGGTCAGAACAAAAGTGGCAGACATGTTACTTTTCCAGTGGAAATTCTTATTTTAGTCTTACTTACAAGATGTAGAATCTGTGATTCCAAAGTACAGTATCCACACTAATGCTGACAGCAAACATTAGATTCATCCGCACTGAGGAGCCGCGATGATGCACAATCAAAGATAAGAATTCTGGAAATAACGGCAATTGCAGGTTTCAAACAGCTTTAAGGTCATTTTGTAAAGGATCAGACTGCTTCAAAAATGTAATCCTATCACAACTAACACTGTCTATGTAAAGTTCTATCCATGTTAATTTATGTTAGAGCAGTGTTACTTTACAAGGAAAGGATGTAACTATCCGTGTACAAACTATAAAATATATAATCTAAAAAAGTTTCGCACCTCCAAGGACAATTTATACACTTTACAGCTCAAAAACACATTTTTACTGAATTATTAATAGAAGAGCTTTGATTAAAAAAGACAAGCTTCACATTAAATCCTCTTTATGTTTGTCTCATAGTCGTCCATTGTAAACTCATTCTGCATTCTGTTTTACAAAGTGATGGACGATCAACATTTACATTCTACTGATGCTGTTAATAGAGATAAACTCACTGTTAACCAGAAATTATTCTTAATACTAATTCATCATTATATTGTCATCTGTGTTCACAGTGTTGAAGTGTGTACAGACAAGTGCAGGTACAGTGATTCACAATACGTTTGATCATAATGTGTTTTATACATGTGAAAATGTTTGTTCTGAAGTTGATTGATAATGTCTGATCTCTCTCAGTGGGTGTGACTCTGGATCCTGATACAGCGAATCCATCTCTCATCCTGTCTGATGATGGAAAACAAGTCAGTCGTGGAGACAATGAGCAGGACGTCCCAGAAAACCCAAAGAGATTTGATAAGAGTCCTTGTGTTCTGGCAAAGCAGGGATTCAGTTCAGGGAGATTTTACTATGAGGTGCAGGTGAAGGGAAAGACTGGGTGGGATTTAGGAGTGGCCAGAGAATCCATTAACAGGAAGGGGAAGATCACACCAACTCCTGAGGATGGAGCCTGGACTGTGTGGCTGAAGAATGAGAATCAATACAAAGCTTGTAAAAGCTGAGAGTGAAACCTGAGAAGGTGGGAGTGTTTGTGGATTATGAGGAGGGTCTGGTCTCTTTTTATGACGTGGACTCCAGATCTCACATCTACTCTTTCACTGGTCAGACTTTCACTGACAAACTCTATCCAATATTTTACCCAGGCCTTGCTAATGAAGGTAAAAACTCAAACCCACTGATCATCTCACCAGTCAACTGAACCCAACAAATAAATAAAATAAAATCTGAAAATATTGCTGTTTTAGAATTTGTAAATAAAAAGGCCCTCAAAAAACATCACATATAATGAAATATTTGTTATATGTTGTGTAAAAAAACATTTCATTGTTACATTTGAATGGCCAATTTGGAGTCTATATTTTCTAATGACCACAAAGATTTGTTTGTGTTGATTAAACTTAACTTCCATTAATACTTTGCTTTTGATTTTCAAATCTACTATTACATAATATGATTTCATATTATATAGTGAAATTCTACATAATATACGACATTTAATAATAATCCTCATTTTGCCAATTATGTCTTCTCCATAAACATTTGTAAATAAAACCCCCCATTAGTTTTAATAATTGTGGAAAGCTTGTAGAATTAAACTAAAACCTTATGAAAGTGCTGAAGCTAATATCACCGTCTCACCATGTTTCTAATCATATAGAGCATTGTGTGTTTTGCAGAAAAACTGCCTTTATGCTGCCTTCACATGCTCTCATAATTATAGTAAATACGAGTTTCCTATAGGTAAGCATTGCACATGAATGCCCTCCCATTTTGAAACTTGAATGTGATGAGCTCGTAATCACGACTTTAGAAGTGAGAATGATCAAATTTCCGATAGCACTTGAAGGCAGCATAACATGCAGGCTATTCATGCATGTCAAAAACATAAACATAACATTCTTATTGTGTTTTAATAATAATAATGTCTGTGGTTGAAGTTATGTAGGCTATTAAATGAGAAAGCAATAGGGAATGACCAAATAATTACAGCTGAAACTTTATTACAAGTTATCAAACAAACTAAAAGACACTCAGTAAGACACTCAGAACAGTAGTAACCTATATAATTAAAACAAAATCTCGATGGCTGTTGACTTATTTACTCTGAGCCTATCCTAACGATAGACTTCTGGCAAATAAGTGGCTGTAATCACTGAATTATATCTCATGACACAATGTAGCCTACAAACTACAAACAGTTATTAAATAAAAATCTCAACTTAATTCGATGCTGAAACACAATTACGCTACCGAAAACAGTTTTGTGATCCGAGGAGAGTACACTAATATATTCAGTGGCACTTTAACACGAAACAGGAAACTCATGAATATTCATGTAAGCTCCGCCCAGTGTCACCGAAAATCTCAGACACCAAATATTTCAGAACAACGGAACAAAACTATGGAGCTAGAGTAGACTCAAATATAATTCACGCAAAAACATGATTCACACGTAAAGCCAATTTCACATGCATGAAACCTAATTCATGTGCATAAAAAACAATTCACGTGCGCGGAAAAAAATACATTCACAAAAAGCAATTCACATGCTCAGAATAAAATTATATATTCATAAAATACATTTCACAAATGCAAAACACAATTCATAGATATACAACCATGCACAAAAAGTTTTGAATGTTTAAATCTTAGGAGTTTCTCCTCGCATTTGCATGTAAAACATTTTCAGCTGGTTAAACTTAGAAATGTAAGTTCATCTGCTGCCTTAAAAATGTGAGTTAACTCAACTTGAAGATAAGCTTTGTTTCAACTCACAAATAGTCAAGACAATGCATTACTTTAAGTTTAAATTTTAACAGGCAAATCTCAACATAACACCGACTGTTACGTAACAGTCGGGATTATTAATATGTACACCCCCAACATTTGCATATGCCAGCCCATTTTGAAGGCATTAGACAAGGCAGAATTAACGTCTGACTATATATCCGACTATATATAATTTATGTCTATATATAATTTATGTGTAGGTAGTATTGAATTTAGTATAGTTACCACATCCGGTACCACTGGTGAAAGCGTTAGTGATATCTTAGGGACTCGCCAGCCAATGTCAAGTTCATTGTCATGCTTATACTTGTGCTTCAGACACCGGCCATGCCCTTGGCTCCTCCCAACTTTGGCTCCACTGGAGACCCTTGTCCACTAGCTCCCCCTTGGTCAGTCACTCTACTCCGCCACGGACTTATGGGCTATTCGATGCGCTCTGTCCCTCCACCCCTACGGCTGCAGCGGATTCCTCCTTCCCTTCAGCTTCACCTCTATCCTCAGTCACACCGGCATCACCCCAGTCCTCGGGTACCCTGGCTCTGCCTCTGACACTCATTGCTGGTAACCGGTACTGTTGGGGAAATTCATTGTTCATTGACGTATTAACCATAGAAATAGCCTGTGTGAAATACTGTAAAATACCAGGTTTACTGCATGGAAAGTACCAAAAAGAAATGCATTCAATGTATGGGAACAATAACAAGCTGTGGAAAGTACTAAAAATTACCATTAGATTAATTAAGATTTAAAAAATAGAAAGTACGGGGACTTTCAACCAATATAATTTAAATGTATGAGGATTCATAAACAATGGTGGCAAAATGCCAGGGTGGAGCTAAAAGAAAAAGATAGCTAGAGTAATCCCCATTAGATTATAGTGATAAGAAAAACATATAAAACATGCTGCTTCATGCTGTATAGATCAGATGTGGTGCTAGCATCTTTGTTGCCTGACAATAAAGATTATCTTCTGAAGACCTTTCACTTCTGACTCTGAGAGCTTTCTTTAAGAGGACATCTGAAACAACTTAGAGCACTGCAGACTGGCCACAACAGTACCTGCGACATCGCTCCGCTCCATCAGCCTTCAGTCTGCGCCTTCGAATCCACCAGCTCAGTATTCATCAGTCATCCCCAGATGCTGTCAGCCACCACAACATCTTGGCTCATCCCTCTGTTGACTCCGCTGTGGACTGTTGGCACCGTGGAGCACTGGGTCTGTGGCTGTGCCATCGGCTGTTTACATCTTCGCCACAGGGATCTCCTTCCTGTTCTTGTGTTTCTTTGTATGTATTCCCACACTTGCCATGGTCACTGTCAGTTTGTTGAGTTCAGCTCTGTTTGATTAATTATCTTGTTATATTCATTCATTGATATCTTGTTATCTTTGTTGATTTGTTGATAATTATCTTTGTTGATGCAGTACTTTAGTACCGTTTTCTTCTCAGCTGATTGTCGGTTGTTGTATGTTTTATATACCGTTGTGTTCCCTATCTTCTCTGTTTAAATAAACCTGTTTCTACATTTCATCTTCAGTCTTCATCCTGTGTCAACTATATGAGAGCTATAAAAATTTGTCATTTTATATAATTACACATTAAATAAACATAAAAATAAATGCACAAAATATATAAATTAAATAGTTTTCATTCACTTACCCTGCTGAACTGTTGTGACTTCAAATAAAAAATGTTATGACTGCAATGGCTAATAAAAACATACTGTAAAAAAAAACAGTGATTTTGAAAATAATGTATAGCATAGTAATTAAAGCGAGTGACTTTTAAAACAACTCTTGAGTGATTTGAAACCATCTTTCTTGTAATGTCCTGACAGCAGACAAATGTCATGAAAAGAAAACAACATTAAAGAAACTTGAATGATCTGATAACTATAAGAATAACTTTTTTTTATTAACCTGCCTTCATTTATTTTTGCTACTTGTCAAATTACTTTATATATTGTATTGTTTTACCTTTGCTCAAGACTCAGGAAATCACAGAAGACTGTGAAAGTGTTTAGTGTGTCATTTCTATCAAGCTGCAATTGTGTAAACTGTGAAAACTTGATATTCTAAAAGTTTCTAACACTTTTACAATCTCAGCAGGGACGAATTATGAACTTTTCCATATTCATGATTATGGGCGGCTCTATAGCATCACTGCATGTGAGTAAAGACTTTAGTGAAAGTGAAATCAACAGATGAAACGGAAGCTTCATCAAACAGCACTTCATTTCACAAACTCTGAAATCAACGACCAGATCTGATATTCACTCACAGGTAAGTGATGGAAATGTAAGAGCTTGTTCAGTAGTTTAATTGCATGAAGCAGCATCAGATTGTTTGTAGAAGTACTGTATGTCATTTTGTTTTTGTTTTTTGGGCTGTAAATAAATGTTTAATTATTTTGGGTCATGTCACACTTTAGACAAGTTTAGAAACGGGAAGTACCTGAATTGGCGGCAAAATGAAAAAATCTGAATTAAAAATCAGAATGATGATTTTTTTTTTAGTCCAAGTCACAATCCCTAGTGAAAAAAGTATGCTAAGTATACTTGCAGCAAGACTAATTATTAGTATATTTCAAGTGTGTTAATGATTAGTTAACTTAAAGTGTGCTATTTTGAAACAACTAATTTTGTACTAAGTATATTTTAGTTGTATTAAAACACAACTTTAAGTATATTTAGTGTACTTTTGTGTGCTAAATTGGAACAACTTTAAGTATACTTAGTACACTTTAAGTATATGCCTGTGTAGGGACTAATTACATGCTTGATTAGTGATATTAAAGTGTACTTAATTTGTTATAAGTATATTTTATTTGTGTTACAAATATACTTTGTGTTATAAGTATACTTTATTTGTGTTATAAGTATACTTTATTTGGGATTTAAGTACATTACAAAATAATTATGAGTGTCTTCCGAACACACAAGCAATATACACTGAATATATTATTTTACAGGTAATAGTATATACTGTATGCTTGGTACCTTTGGCTTATTCCAAATACTAAAAATTACACACTTTGCAGTCAATAACAATACACTTTATTACTTATACTTTGTATAATATAGTCAACATTTGAAGCGGATCAAAACCTTTAATCAAAGTTGTCCTAAAACCTTCTTCTTATGACAACTTTGCTGAACTTTTTTGATCCACCTCAAATGTTGACTACTGTACTTTGAATTACATAATCTCACACAATACAGTATTATAATTGTGCTACTATTTAAACACAGTTTAACACATTTTCCCAAAGTTGAATGCATTTGTTTTCAAAGGCCATTCAAATAAATAAAATGTAACAACATCACTAATGAAGAGACATCCCTAGTGAAAAAAAGTATACTTTATTGTATTTTAAATATATTCCCTTTTTCTATAGTACATTGCAAATATACTAACAAAAAAGTACTCTCTTTAAATATATAAAAAGTATATTAGTATCATATTTTCACAATACAACTTTTAACACACTTTAAAATAGTTGTACTTTAGTATATTTTCTAAAAAATATATTTTAGAAAAATATACTTGGTGTAAGTTCAGTTTATTTTTTAAATATTTGATATTTTATAAAAATATATTTGAGGTATATTTTAACATTGTGCTGAAAATGATCATTGTAACAATGCACTGAAAGTATATTTAAAAAATGCATTATTTAATATCCTGAAGTTGTAGTGTATCTAAAGTTAAATTTGAGTATATGTTTTAAGTTTACTTCTTCATCCTTGGAATTCATTATATTACTTGTGCTTATTTATTTCAGTATGACTAATGCATTACAAGCCCCATCAGTGTAATGAGAAGCTCATCAGAAAATGGAATATAATGTGTAATTTGTATTCGTGTATTGAGGGTCACCATTGGTCCAATACATTTTTTTTTCTTTAATGAAAAACATGGTAAGTTTTGCTGAATCTATGTTAAGTTTGAATAAAAACCATTGGATTTGTTAATGGAATATGTCTCTTCATTAGTGATGTTCTTACATTTTATTTATTTTAATGGCCTTGAAAACAAATGCATTCAAATTTGGGAAAATGTGTTAAACTGTGTTTAAATAGTAGCACAATTATAATACTGTATTGTGTGAGATTATGTAATTCAAAGTACAGTAGTCAACTTTTGAAGTGGATCAAAAAAGTTAAGAAGGTTTTAGGACAACTTTGATTAAAGGTTTTGATCCGCTTCAAATGTTGACTATATTATACAAAGTATAAGTAATAACAAAGTGTATTATTATTATTATTGACTACAAAGTGTGTAATTTTTAGTATTTGGAATAAGCCAAAGGTACTGAGCATACAGTATATACTATTACCTGTGAAATAATATATTCATTGTATATTGCTTGTGTTTTCTGAAGACACTCATAATTATTTTGTAATGTACTTAAATCACAAAGAAAGTGTACTTATAACACAAAGTATATTTATAACACAAATAAAATATAACAAATTAAGAACACTTTAATATCACTAATCAAGCGTGTAAACAGTCCCTACACAGGCATATGCTTAAAGTGTACTAAGTATACTTGAAGTTGTTTCAATTTAGCACACAAAAGTACACTAAATATACTTAAAGTTGTATTTTAATACAACTTAATTACAACTAAAATATACTTAGTACAAAATTAGTTGTTTCAAAATAGCACACTTTAAGTTAACTAATCATTAACACACTTGAAATATACTAATAATTAGTCTTGCTGCAAGTATACTTAGCATACTTATTTTTTCACTAGGGATATTTTATTGACAAACCCAATGGTTTTTATTTAAACTTAACATGGATTCAGCTAAACTTACCATGTTTTTCATTAGAGAAAAAAAAATTATTGGACCCATGGTGACCCTCAATACACGAATACAAATTACACATTATATTCCATGTACTGATGAGCTTCTCATTATTGTGTCTGATGGCCGCTTACACAGTGACCGCAGAAACTCGTGAAGAACAGCTTCTGTTAACAGAATATACAAAAGATAGAAGGTCAGACAGCATGTTCAACTCTTTATTCACGTTTCACGTATTCACATTGAACCAATACTATTTCTGAACAGTATATGAGGATTAGCAGCAGGGAACTGTATCAGAATGGCATGTCGATATTGTTTTCGGTATATAGTCAAGCACACAACAATTTATGAATTAATATCGTACAGAATACGGGCCGATTTGACCAATCATACAAACGTGCCATAAACCACCACAAACAAACTCAAAAAGGAGATATCAAGCCGAAATATCGCTCTCCGTTTGTTAAAGGAAAAAAAGTTTGTTAACTGGTAGACTACAACTAAATAATCCGCCAAATAGCAGCACTTTTCTCCAGTTCTTTCAGGATCGCGAAGGCCATTAGATCAGAGCCATATAGAGAGATCTCTCTATATGGCTCTGCATTAGATTAGCCGGCTGTCGTCGCCATCATGGTCAGTCTGCGATGTCACTTGATTGAACTGGTCAGAATCCCCAAGATTGAGCGATGTATTGCGCTTTCAGTGTTTTATTAAATAAATTATACATTGCGACATTATACTTCACCTGAGTGACTGAGCGAGGGGGATTCAGACAAGGACCGTGACGTCAGCAGCTCTGATTGGCTGAAGGCAGTGAGCAACAAAATCTGATTGGTCACAGACCAAGTTGAAGAGACTTTTGAATTCCGATAAGTTTAACCACCCAACATATGATTTCCCATGTAACGTTACTTGTGCTGCTGGTGTGTTTAATATAGATTTGTGTGTACGATTGTGAAATGATTCTGCCAGTGTAAACTTAATAAACATATTTACTCATATTTGGAANTGAATTAATATCGTACAGAATACGGGCCGATTTGACCAATCATACAAACGTGCCATAAACCACCACAAACAAACTCAAAAAGGAGATATCAAGCCGAAATATCGCTCTCCGTTTGTTAAAGGAAAAAAAGTTTGTTAACTGGTAGACTACAACTAAATAATCCGCCAAATAGCAGCACTTTTCTCCGGTTCTTTCAGGATCGCGGAGGCCATTAGATCGTCGCCATCACGGTCAGTCTGTGATGTCACTTGATTGAACTGGTCAGAATCCCCAAGATTGAGCGTTGTATTGCGCTTTCAGTGTTTTATTAAATAAATTATACATTGCGACATTATACTTCACCTGAGTGACTGAGCGAGGGGGATTCAGACGAGGACCGTGACGTCAGCAGCTCTGATTGGCTGAAGGCAGTGAGCAACAAAATCTGATTGGTCACAGACCAAGTTGAAGAGACATTTGAATTCCGATAAGTTTAACCACTCAACATATGTTTTCCCATGTAACGTTACTTGTGCTGCTGGTGTGGTGTTTAATATAGATTTGTGTGTACGATTGTGAAATGATTCTGCCAGTGTAAACTTAATAAACATATTTACTCATTTGGAAATTGTATAGGCTACACTGCATATATTAAATGGGCTTTTAATGCATTAGTCATACTGAAATAAATAAGCACAAGTAATATAATGAATTCCAAGGATGAAGAAGTAAACTTAAAAAATATACTCAACTCTAAATATACTTTCAGTGCATTGTTACAATGATCATTTTCAGCACAAAGACCCCCTACCTGTCTTTGTTAAATAAGTAGGGCAGTGTACCAGATTCATTAACTATGTGCCTACAGATGAAATAATTGTCCTTTAGTAAGTTATTTATAATTATGAGCTATACTCAAATGTAATATGTATAATGTTTTATATGTATACTATAATAAATAGTCAAGCACAAACTCTTAGATTAGTAAATAAACATAAAGAATTTAATTAGAACAGAAATAGAAAGTCAAAGATAGAATTTGAGTGATGTGATGTCTTTACACAATCACAGACTTTAAATCTGACCAAATTAACACCAAAAAAGGCAATATCTCAGGTAACAGACTTATGAAAGTGGTCTGTGTATCGAAACTGTATCAAAAGACAATCAATTGAACCAATTAACTAATTTGTAATTAAATGTACACAGACTCACACCGAGTTTCAAACCATCACTTTGAATATACAGTTGTTAAGCATGCTGGATAACAACATAAATGACGATTAAACACTGTGGGCCCACATACACACACACACACACACCGTTGCAGGCCTAAATCGTAGCTCGGGTATATGGTGGCCGGGAAACTGAAAAATGGCCGCTTCACTCTTTTGAGCACAAACAAATAAACACTGGTGCCTCAATTTTCAGGTGCGAATCAAACAGCGATCTTGGAATCCTGTAGTAGGCCTCCCGCAGTTCCTCGGTCTCGCTCTCCCTCGCCAGCCGATGAAATGCTCCTTCCACGCAGCCAGAGGAACCCCAAATATCACAGGTTTTTGGGGGCACTATCTGGTCCTCAGTGTCTCCCTCGTCGTCCCGTAAACAACAATGCTTACAAACACCAATCTGTTTCGTTCAAATGTTCCGCTAATTTAATAGTCCGGTTCAGATGAATAACGTAAACCGTACGGGATATTAAGGAAACAGTCCGTACGCAGACGACACCGGAATGTCGTATAAACACTCACAGCGAACTCACAATAAAACACAAATAAACAGGACACGTCCCCCCCCACATTTCAAAATCTAAGTTTTGTCCCCCTCACTATTTCCCAATGTCAGATTTTGTTTTGCATTGCCTGCCTATCTCTGCCGATTTCAGAGTCTCCAAATTAATCCATTCTGCAACTTTTAAATGCATAATTAAATTTTTAAAAACGAAATTATAGGCTTAAGTGCAGGTTCCGAAAGTTGGTCGTTTTGTCGCTATGGTTACACACACACACACACACACACGCACCGTTGCCGGTGCGCTCAAAGTCTGTCAGTTGTGCAGTTACCCAAAATCTCCTGAATGAAGTTAAAACCCATCATGTCACTGGATGAAATAAAATCGACTAGCAAAGATACAGGAGGCCGCCTTATAAACGAGTGTGTGGAGGATATTGTCATTTCACCATAAGGTTTTGATGGCGTCATTTATTTATAAGGAGGGCAACACTCCAGTCCAAAAGGTGGACGACTGCGGGTGAGGACTCGCTTGGGCCACGGTCCGGGGAAGTGTGACGTCGAGGTGCGGAAGCGGCAAGGACAGAACGCGCGGTGTTTAAAATAGTAAACAACAAAACTTACTCATCGGGAAATTACTCCTTGAAAGAGATGACTAGGTCTCGAATAAAAAAGATTGTGGCCGATCCAGAGTCAAAGGAATGCATAGAGGATTCAGAGGAAGGAGAAGGAGATGGGATGAAGGTAGGTGGGGAAAATGTAGAGGAGAGAAGAACTTTCACAATGGTAGGGGCTAGGAAAAGGAAAAAGAATAATAAAGAAGTGACAACAGGTAGTTCGGGGGAAAGCGGTGATAGAAAGGAGAAGGGAGGAATTGAAATGAATGATTCGTTTTAGAGAGGGTCATGGAATGATAGGGGTGAGTCCAATAGCTTTGACAACAGAGTTAAAAAAGTTGATAGGGGAGATAAAAAGTGCAAAAGTAATGCAGGATGGAGCATTGTTGATGATATGTGTTAATGATGAGCAAAGGATAAAAGCAATGAGAACCAAAAGGTGTGTAAACAAGAGGTAGTGAGTTGTAAACCAGTAGGTGAAAGGACATGGGTATAAGTGGAGTAATATCTGGAGTGCCTATAGAGGTATCAGTAGAAGAGATAAAGAAAAATATTGAGGGTGGGAAAGTAGGAGAAGTCAGACGCTTGCAGATGAATAAAGATGGAAGTAGAGTTGATAGTTTATCAGTAATGTTAAAGTTTGAAGAGGAAGTGTTACCAGAACGGGTCAGAATTGGGTATATAAGTTTTCCAGTAAGAGCTTATGTGAAAGCGCCAATGAGATGCTATAACTGCCAAAGATATGGACATATCGCAAAAGTGTGCAAGGCAAAAAAGAGATGCGCGAGATGTGGAGGGGAACATGATTATGGGAGATGTGAGGAAGATGCTGAGGTAAAGTGCTGTAACTGTGGGGGTGCACACAATGTTGCATATGGTGGCTGCACAGTTAGGAAGAAAGCGGTAGAGGTGCAGAAAGAGAAGGATAAAACAAATCTGTCATATGCGGAAGCAGTGAAACTAGTGGAAAGAAGGAGTAAAGAGAAGGTAGAAGAAGGCAATAAAAGGGGACAGAATGTAAGTGAGGCTAGAGTTCAAATAAGGGAGGAAGACGTAAGGGGAGTCAGGGAAGATGTTTTAGGGGTGAGTAAGAAGAAGTTTGTGTTATTCATAGCAGAAGTTATTAATTGCACTGCTCAGACAGAAAAAAGAACAGAGAAGATTCAAATAATTGTGAAGGCAGCTGAAAGATTTCTAGGTGTAAAAGGGCTCACATGAGAGAAAGTTAGGGATGGACTAACTTTGGAGTCTCAGCAAAGTCAGGAAACATGCATTGGTCATTAATCTGGATGATATTAATAATGCAGTGGAATGCAAGGAGCCTTTTGGCTAATGGATTGGAGTTTAAAGGATATATAAATAAACTGAAAGATAAACCGGATGAGATTTGTATTCAGGAATCTTGGCTTAAACCTGGACTTGATTTTGTTCTAAAAGGTTACTCGACAGTGAGAAGGGATAGAGATGAAGGTAATGGAGGGGTTGTGTGACTTTTATCAAAGTAGGTATTCCATATAGGAAAGTAGGAATAGGGAAAACAATTGAGTATGTAGTAGTTGAAATATGGGACCAAGAGAAGAAGTATGTTATAATACATTTTTATAACCCATGCAAGAGATTAGGATTTAATGAATTGGAAAAAATTGAAGGACAAGACAATGAGAGAGTTATCTGGTGCGGTGACTTTAATGCACATAATACACTTTGGGGTGGGACAGTAATGGATGTAAATGGAGAGGTAGTTGAAGAATTAATAGAGGTTAGGAAATTAGTATGTCTCAATGATGGGGGTGGAACGAGGGTAAATATTACTTCAGGTTTAGAGTCTGCATTAGATTTAACATTGGTGTCAGAAGTGTTAGGAGGAATAACGGAATGGGAGATTTTGAGGAAATGCACAATGGGTAGTGATCATTATCCTTTAGTGATCAATATACTAGGGAGTGGAAAAGGAAAAGGAAACAAGAAGGGAGTTACAGGGAGATGGATATATGAAAAGGCTAATTGGGTGGAATTTATGAGAGAATGTGAAGAGGAATTGAGTAAAATGGAAAGAATATAAATAAATTGTATAGATGAAACAAATAATAGGATAATTGCAATAATTAAGGGGGCAGCAGAGAAATATATTCCAAAGGGTAAAGGAATTAGGAAGTCAAAAATGGTTCCATGGTGGAATGAAGACTGCAATGAAGCGATAAGAAACAAAAGGAAAGCATTTAGGAAACTGAAAAGCACACATAATTTTCAAAATTTAGTTAACTATAAAGTGGCTCAAGCAGTTGCAAGGAGAGTGGTAAGAAAGGCTAAAAGGGATTTTTGGAGATCATTCTGTAATGAAATTGGGAGAAGTACTCCAGTAGAAGAGATATGGAATATGATTGAAAAAATGAGAGGAATAAGTAAGGAATTTGTAATACCTGTGATTAAAAGGGGAGAGGAGTTTGCAGTAACAGATGAAGAGAAGGCAATAATGTTTCAGGAAGAGTTTATAAAGGTTAACTCTTCTGGAAATTTGTGTGAAGAGAGGAAGAGATTAAGGGAAGAAATGTTAAAAAGAAACCCGACAGTAAAAGACAAAAGGGAAGTTATGGATAGTGTGATGGATGTCCCATTCGAAATGACAGAATTGAAGAGAGCATTAAAAAGAGTGAAAGAATCAGCACCTGAGGAAGACGGAGTGAGCTATAGCATGATAAAACATCTAGGTGAAAAGGCATTGGGTGTAGTATTGGAATTTTTAAACAGATATGGATTGAAGGGGTATTACCTAAGAGCTGGAAAGAGGCAATAGTTATTCCCATAAGGAAGCCAGGGAAGGATCATAGTATTCCAACAAACTATAGACCAATAGCACTTACTTCCCATGTTTGTAAAATAATGGAAAAAATGATAACGGACAGATTAATGTTTTTTTTGGAAAAAGAAAATAAGTTATCACCAAATCAGAGTGGATTTAGGGGGGGACGAGGAACGATGGACCCAGTAGTATGCCTGGAGTCAGATATTAGAAAGGCATTAATCAATAAAGAGATTGTGGCAGCAGTGTTCTTTGACATTGAAAAGGCATATGATATGGTATGGAGAGAAGGGTTATTGTTGAAATTGGAAAACTTGGGGGTAGGGGGTAGAATGTATAATTGGATTAAAGAATTTCTGGAAGATAGATCAATTAAGGTGAGAGTGGGAGAGTGCATATCATCGAAAGGTATGATAGAGAATGGCACTCCTCAGGGGAGTGTCATAAGTCCATTACTGTTTATTATCATGATAAATGATGTGTTTATGAGGGTGGATACAAATATTTGCAGATCTATATTTGCAGATGATGGAGCTCTGTGGTACAGAGGAGGAAATATAAAGTATGTTGTGAGAAGAATGCAAAAAGCATTAAAAGAAGTTGAGGAATGGTCATTTAAGTGGGGGTTTAAATTCTCAGTGGAAAAGACTCAGGTAGTATTTTTCACCAATAAAAGAATAGATGATGAAATCAAATTAAATCTATACGATCACAATCTTGATCGGGTATCCAAAATAAGGTTTCTTGGAATATGGTTAGACAGCAGACTCACATGGAAAGGACATATTGAGAAAATGGAAGAGAAATGCAAAAGAGTGTTGAATATAATGAGATGTGTGGCTGGGCAAGGCTGGGGGGCAGACAGGCTGGCATTGAAAACTATTTACATAACATTAATTAGATCAGTAATGGACTATGGAAGCGTAGTATATGGATCAGCAGCAAAAACCCATCTAGATAAATTAGAGCGAATTCAAGCAAAGGCTTTAAGGATTTGTTGTGGGGCATATCCATCATCACCAGTATCAGCATTACAAGTAGAAGTAGGCGGCATGCCTCTCAAATTGAGAAGACAGCAATTAGCTGCAGTATATTGGGCAAATCTTAGGGGGCAGGACAAGTCACATCCCACTTATTAGAACAGTGCTGGGAGTATGCGAAAAAGGAGTGTAATAGTTTTGGATGGACAGTTGGAAATTTAGTAAAGGAATTGGATATTAAAGAGTTAAGTATTACTCCAAGAGTGGCGTTACCAGCAGTCCCTTTGTGGATTTTGCCACAGCGTTTAGTTTATTTAAGAATGCTGGAACAGAGAAAAAAAGAAGGGCAGAGTGAGTTCGAGGAAATCCAGGTAAGGGAATACCTGTGGTTAAAGTATGGACATAAAACACAAGTATATACAGACGCATCAAAAAATCCAGATAATGAACAAGTTGGGGTAGCATTTGTCATTCCAAAAATGCAAATATCTAGAAAGGTAAGGATATCAAATAAGTTATCAGTTTTTTCAGGCGAATTAATAGCAATAATGATGGCATTAAGATGGATAAATGAGGCAGGATTAAAGGATATGTTGGTATGTTCAGACTCCAGTTCTGCTCTCATGTGCATTGAAGCACAACAGCCAGACACTAGACAGGATTTAGTAGTGGAAATCCTGCAAGAATTATATACTTTAAAACAGAAAAGGGTGAGTGTAACATTCATGTGGGTTCCAGCTCACGTGGGGGTGAAAGGGAACGAAGCAGAAGACAAATTGGCAAAACAAGCTTTAAAGAACACTAGAATAGAAATGGAAATACCATACAGTAGATATGAAATTAAAACTATAGTTAAAAAGCAAATAATTCAAAGATGGCAACAAGTGTGGGAAACAGGAAATAAAGGTAGACATATGTATGAAATACAACCAAAAAGGGGAAAAATAGGTACTCAGGTGGAAGTAGAAGAGAGGAAAATATTTTATCCAGACTGAGAATAGGACATACTTAATAAAACAATGAAATTAATGTCCAAGCATCCAACAGGAATGTGTGAATGGTGTGGAGAAAATGAAACGGTAGAACATGTTATCATGTATTGTGAAAAGTATAAAGATGATAGAGAAAAGTTATTAGAAGAGGTTCAGAGGAAAGAGGATATGGAAATCAATTTGAGATACCTGTTAAACCCAGAACAGAAAAGTAATAACAGAGCAGCGTTAATGCAATATTTGGAGAACACAGATTTAATTAATAGGATATGATTTTTATTTTATTTTTATTAATGCATCTAAAAACGGTTTATTTTATGCATGCTTCGGCAGCCGGTGTTTATTTCTTGTATGTAAATGTAAGCAACCGTAACATAGTAGGAAAGAAAAACGTGGAAGTAAAAATACTGAAATAAATACTGATCAGTGATAACATATTTTTGGTGGTTTTGTGTGCATTTTGGCGGTTTTTGAACAGTTTTTGGGCTGGAATTCATCAGCTGGATCTGCCAAACAGATTTGGACAGTTGACGTTAACGTTACAACTAAACAACAATATTATTCACAGACGCACACTGTATTTGAGGTAGGAGTAGGCTAATTCAGCCGATGAAATGGCAGATTGCTGGTTTTCAGTTTGATCATTAGTTTTATTGTATTTTGAAACTGTCAAATTTAACCTACAGAGAAGAAATTTTTTTAATTTTATGTTGTGTGAAACAGGCAAATGATAGCTAATTAGCTAATGTGAATTCAGTGTGCCATTGATACGTGTCCATAAACTATGTAGAAGTAACATTAGTCAAAATGTTCACACAGAGATGAGCATCCTACAATACTTTAAGAGGAAGAGGACAGAGGAGAACGAGCTTGTAAGTTGTATGGATAGCTACATACAGTATATTCTAAAATTCACATAGTAAGAGTACTTTAGATCAGTAAAATTAGGCCAACGGCATGTCATCAGAGTTTGCATTGAAACCAGTTCTGTGTCCTCAAACATGTTACTTTCCTAGACAGGAGATGAAGAGACCACAGAACAGGGAGAGTTAGGTCCAAGTGAGAAACAGGTAATGGGAATATGACAGAATGCTAATTTTTGTAGGATAAAAGAATACATGGGTCTGCCTCAGCCTCTCTCCATCACTGCATCACCCTCTCTCCATCACCTGGCTCTGCTTCAGCCTCTCTCTATTGCCAGGGTCTGCCCCAACCTCTTTATCACAAGGCTCTGTCCCAGCCCGATCATCTTCTAAATGGTGTGTTTTCATTTATTTGTTCTTTATTAAATAAAGTATGTTTTTATACAGTTCATAGTATGTAGTCATTTGGTTGTAGTTATATTAGATTGCTTCTCTCTGTTTTTATAATCTACCCAGTCTGTCACTTCATATACCCTCCTACAAACAAAGTAGTACAATCCGTTCCCAAAAGTCATTAGAAATGAGCATTTAAGTGCTTTATATATATATATATA
>RJVU01042605.1:434290-475329 GCA_003731715.1 Anabarilius grahami | reverse complement strand
ACAAATCTTATTTAAATAATAATCAGTGTTCTAAAATGGAAGCAAATAAAGTGTAAAATGGAAGCAAATAATGTATACATACATACAATATGTGTCTAATGTCAATGCTATGGCCTTTGTGTAAATATTTAAAGATGGTCATCTTTAAGCATGACTGTTTGGATTTATATGAAATGGTAACAATTTATAATAAGATTCTATCTGTAAGGTTAATAAAAGTATTGCTCATTGTTAATTTCAACATTTTAAGTACAGTACCTCATTGAACGTTTTCAGAGACTGTATTTTTGTATGATTTGTATTTTTATTGGACTACTGACGACTGCAGGGTTCAGTGAGTGAAGGGAAGCACATCGGTCGAGAAGCATAGCGCCGCACCACGTCTTTAAAATTTGAACACATTGTTTTCTTTGGTGCTGTTCAACTTCACACAAAACGCGCTTTTCCATTCCAACGCGCTACTTTTTCTTAGTTTTTCTATGTAAACATGCGCTAGAAGGACGTGCAGAACCGTTGCGCTCGCGTCTTGCAGCATCTCGCGCATGACATTGCGTTCTAAAGCCATGAATCAGTTCAGCTAAGTTCAAATCATTTTAAAAAAAGTTTTAAAAAGCGTCTTGAGACCTTGCGGTTTCCCCCATTCCACTGCCCGCGTCTCACGTTTTTCAAAGCATAAACGCGTTCTGTGTGAACGAGCCCTATGAGTGTACGCACACAGGCAGCGCCACTGGGTCTGTCCGCGTTGTCCAGATACTGATATTGTGAGTTGCTTGCTGCTAGACGCGGCACGTCTTGATGCATTTCACGCGCAGGACCACACATGTATTCAAAGCAAAGCGATGTTAAAGGGACAGTCATCACATTATAAAATGCGGATATATTTTTTCAGGCATCACCGGGGCCCTCCCTCAGCCTGGGGCCCTGGGCTTAAGCCCAGGTAAGCCCGTGCATTAATGCGGCCCAGTGTATGCCTGCTCTGACTGCTTGACAGCGGTTCATAGTTTAAGTTGATATAATAGTTTTTAGTAATACTTTTTAGACATGCAACATCCAGTTTAGAACATAAACTATATTACTCAGTGCACAGAACTAGTATTATGAAAGTTCCTTTCTTCAGCAATGTAGATAATATATTGTCATTACTTATCTTTTCAGACATGGAATTCTCCAGTGGTCCAGCACTAAATCAGGAGCTCCAGTGCTCCGTCTGTCTGGAAGTGTTCACTGATCCAGTCACTACTTCATGTGGACACACCTTCTGCAGTACCTGCCTGAGCAAGTGTTGGACAAGCTCTCGGAACTGCTTCTGTCCGTTCTGTAAAGAAAAATTCAGCAGGAGACCTGATCTCAAGATTAATACAACACTCAGAGAGGTTGTGCAGCACTTTAAGAAGAAGCGCAAACTAGGAGAATCTGAGGTGTCCTGTGACTTCTGTGATGAAAGAAAGCAGAAAGCTGTGAAGTCCTGCCTGATGTGTCAAAGCTCTTACTGTGTCTCTCATCTGGAGCTTCATCTCAGAGTCCCACGTCTAAAGAAACACAAACTGATCAATGCTGTGGAAAATCTGGAGGATTATATATGCCAGAAACACGAGAGACCCCTGGAGATGTTCTGCAGAGATGATCAGAAGTGTGTTTGTCTGTTCTGCACTGAAGGAGATCACAGGACTCACAACACTGTTCCTATAGAGGAGGAGATTCGAGAGAAGAAGGTAAAGAGATACAGACAAATCACTTTAAACCTTATAAGCTTTATAACTTTATAAGGCTGACACATTGGCTGTTCCTGGTTATTTTTGAACAGTAAGAGTGTAAAGTTGTTTTGTTTTTTTTAACGAAGTGTTATAAAACTGCTTAAAAATGTGGATATTTATTTGGATGTAACGAAGCAGGACTCAGGCAGGGATCCAATTGCAAGCTTTATTAGATAAGAGCATAATCGTACAGGCAGGGTCAAACGGGCAAACAGGAACAGCAAGGGACAGGCATAATCATGGTCAGGATACAGGCAGTAGATCGGGGCAGGCAGAAATCACTCGCAGGTAAGGAAACAATACACAGTCCAAAGGTAGGCGGCAGAGAATCGTAAACGGGTACAGACAGGATGGGTAACAGACAGGATGGGTAACAGACAGGATGGGTAACAGACAGGATGGGTAACAGACAGGATGGGTAACAGACAGGATGGGTAACAGACAGGATGATAATGCTCAGAATTGCAACAAGAGTTAACAAGACCTCGCCATGATGTGTGGTGAATGAGAGTCTTTTATAGTCCGGTTAATGTGCTGCAGCTGGGTGTGGTGATTAGTGATTAGTGTGGAGTGTGTGCAGGTGACTGGCAGGGAGGATTATGGGAATTGGAGTCCAGGAAGTGACAGGAATCGTGACATTGGACTTTATCCAACTTTTTTTTTTTGTCTTTATCCAACAAAGTTTTTAGTATTTCTTTTTAAAATCATTTTGAAGTGTCATTTTTGCAGAAATGCTAACACTCATTAATCTAATTCACACTGCACCGACAGATGCATATATCTTCTGTGGAAGTCTCAGGACCAAATATTTTTACAAATATAAATATTTGTATTCATTGTATTCAGTCTGATACAATTTCCCACCTGCCTGTCAACATACAGTGCACAGCACAAATGAGTACACCCCCTCTGAAACTTCTGAAAGTCATTACACAGTTACTTAGAAGACATGTTAGGTTTCTTTATAGATATGATGTTCCAGCAAGTCTGCTTAATCAGTTACCAAAGAATGTCAAAATTATTCAGGAAAATAAAATTTTCTTATCAAGGTGATAAAATGTTGTGTAGCAAAAATGAGTACACCCCCCTAAAAGTTACTAAATAAAACAAAATAAACATTTTCTGGTGTAAGTTTAAGGCAATGTTTGATCAACAGGTAAGTAAGTTGAACCAAAACATTTAAAAGTTTAAACAATTAAAAGTGTTCTATAGCCCACTGAATCATTCTCAGACTTAATGCTGACAACAATGGAAGCACTTGGGAGAGAACTGTCAGGAGGCTTATTTCTTAGCACAAAAGAGGACAGTGGTACAAGATGATTACCAAATCATTGTTTTAAGTGTTAAAATATAGCAAAAGTAACAAAGAAATTAAAAAACAATGGACCTGTGACAAGGCCCCTGACATAATCAGGCCTTCATTTTAAGCTTTAATTTAGTGATGAGGAATTTTTTTGCTAGACAAGGAGCAGGAGAAATACCAAGCGAGTGTCTCAGAGCCAGCAAAAGCTATGAGAAGAGTGACTGTTTATCTCACAGTGTAAGATTCAGCCTGCAGAAATGACATGCATGGTTGTTTTTCTCACTGGAACTACCTACTGAAGCCAAAGCTCAATAAAGTCAGTTAGCCATTTTCAAAGCCAATATTTACAAAATATAGATTCTGGGAATCAATACTCTGGTCTCATGAGACCAAATCAATCATTTTGGATCTAACAGCATCCAAAATGTTCTGGTGTTGCTAGAGGAGGAGTACAGTGAGAAGTGCCTGGTTCCCACAGTAAAGTTCAGTGGTAGTAAAGCTCTTATATAGGGATGTATGAGTGCTGAAGGTGTGAAGGAGTTGTGCTTTATCAATGCTGTCCTGAATTCACACACCACTGTGTAATTTAATACACAAACAGAAGATATTAACCTTTCCTCATACCCTGCATTGTTGGGCATTTTTTCAACATGACAATGAGGATATGCATTTTCCCAATGTAAAAAACCTTCTGTGGACATGTATTGCACTCAATCTTAACACTCTTGAGCACCTGTGGGGGATTCTGTAGAGACAAGTTGAGCAACACTCCCCATTAAAGATCAGGGCATTTAAGGAGCTCATCATCCAGGAGTTAAACAGGACAGATGTGACAGTTTGTCATGAACTTGTTCACTCCTTGCCAAGAAGTATCAGAGCAGTATATTCAGAATCATAGAGGGCATACTAAGTACTTGAATATTATACATTTGTTGAGTTAAATCTAAGGTGTTCTCATTTCTGCAATCCTTAATTTAAACAAAATTGGCTAATGTACTTATTTTATGGCTATTAATGATATATTTCTCAGTTTTTATTATGTATATGTTTAATAAATTTGTTTTGTCATCTTTCCATGAATTGTATTAGTGATCATAAAGAAATCTTTTGTATTTGTTCAGAGGGGGTGTATTAATTTATGCTGTGAACTGTATGTATTTCTATACCTCCGCGCACCCTACTTGCGCAGACATCACACGTCATCAGCGCGTTCCGTAAGACAATGCAGAGTTGTATGGCTTGTTCGAGATGCATTGGCGCTGCACAGACCGATCGGCGTATGACTTCAAAGTACAGCGAGAGCGATTCAAAAGCATAAGGAGTCGTCTGCTATCCAAACACTCTCGTGGTACTTTGATGACACACCGATTGGTCTGCACAGCACTGATGCATCTCAAACAAGCCTGCAGACAGACAGGCTATTCAAAAGTCAAGTCAAGTCAAGTCACCTTTATTTATATGGCGCTTTTACAATGCAAATTGTGTCAAAGCAGCTTTACATGATAACTTGTATATAATTGTGGCTGCACAGCAGCTCTTAAACAATGGTGTCAATGCTGGCAGACCAAAGCACTGTTGAATATCAAATGTCAAGTCAAATGTCCCCAACTAAGCAAGCCAAAGGCGACAGCAGCAAGGAACCCAAACTCCAACAGGTGACATCAGGTTTGCCTGGAAAATCCAGCCTCACCACTGTACCAGCGGATGAGTCTGGTCGGCCATTGAATCAATTCGATTTCTAGGGTGGAGCAAATCCGAGCAAACAGGAAGCGGAGTAAACCAATCAGAGAAGGGTGGATATGACGTTAGCAAAACGACAAGAGAGTCAACAGCGAAAAGTAAATAATTAATGTGTTTTTGGTCATTTAAAACTGAATTCACGGCTGAATAGAACAAACTCTCGGGTCTCCCGTCCGCAATCTTTGTTGATATTGAAGGGACTTTCGCCGCACTAGAGTGACGCTGTTTGCGTCACTGAAATAAACGAATCTGATTGCACGGTACGGTTTGGAGTTGACTCGAATCGCGACGGAGGGCGGACTGACCAGACTGATATGTCTTCTACAAGAAAATTTTGTAGTCTGGCCTTGCCAGGCAAACATCAGGTGGCAAACAGGTGTTAAAATGGAGAAAAAAAAACCTTGGAAAAAAACAGGCTTAGTCGGGGGCCAGTTCTCCTCCCCCTATCACCCCCTATACCCTCATACACTATTCTCTACATTACTCCACTAATAAAGTTCACTTGAAGGAGTGAATGAAAACGGATTGAATTTAGACACTGAGTGCACTGCAAGGGCTGCCGCTTTAGCATAGTTTGTGCTTGCTGTTTAATAATTGTTTAAAACTTAGCAAACTGTCAGCTCCAGTATTATGGTAAAAGATTTATCTTGAACTCTGTCATGGAAATTAGCATGTATAAATCTTAATTAAACTATTTAATAATCAAGTAAAAAGAATTTATACCTGTATGATATTACGCTGTAGCCGGAGAAAGCAGGGAAGGTGTCCAGGGCACAGCTGGTGGGACTGAAAACCATCTCAGTTGAGCTGGAGACCACCACGGTGAAGCAGATGAGCACCACAGCAGAGTAGATGGGGCTGCTCATCACCATGGTGGAGCTGAAGACCACCACTGTAGAGCAGGTGGAGCTGGTGACCACCATGGCGAAGCAGAAGACAACCATGGCAGATTAGGCTGAAGTAGAGCAAAGAATGCAGAGAAGTTAGAGTTGGCCTCTAGGGCTGTGTCAAAAAAGGCAGAAAGTTCAGTAATGGTCTCCGTGACCATAACAGGGCAGTCAGGACATTCAGGAGTAATGTCCATGACAAAGCAAGCAGAGGCTTTGAGCTTGGCCTCCTTGGCAGAGTCTTGGGACCATAGAACAGTCTCTCTGGCCGAGACAACTTAGGCAGGGAGTTCATAGGTGACCTAGATGGTTCTGACAGAACAGACTCATTGTTCATAGGCGACCTCCGTGGTTGTATCTATGCAGACAGAGTTCATAGGCAACCTTCATGGTCGTGACAGGACAGACAGAGAGTTCAGGGGGACAGAGAGCCACCGTGGTCAAATCTAGGCAGGTAGTGATTTCAGGGACAACCTCTGTGGTCATAACAGGAAAGGCAGACAGTTTAGCTCTGGCATGGATACCTACTTGGGACCATCAGATTGGAATCCATGCTACATGGCCACCGGAGCTTGATGCACACTAGTTAAATCAACATTAGAACAGACAATGGATACTAGGAAGTGAAGTTCAGATTCAAGCAGTTTTGCGGTAGAGATGAAAACGATTCATGGTGCAAACGGATTTCTGCTGAGGCGCAGCACATAGTAAACATGCTCGTTCCTAAATCTATATTTGCTTTTTGGTACAAGCTGTTCTTAAAGCTATAGCTGCTATTGGAAAAACATTTGTTCTTAAAGTTATAGTCGCTATTGGGAACAAGCTGTCCTTAAAGCTTTAGTTGCATTTGGAAATACGCTCACCAACGGGAGCAGAAATCATGTTCATGAATGAGGAAGAACACTGTATTTCATTGCACGCTGCATCTAACTCAGAGCTATTGCTGTGGGTGTATGCTTCCCCAACCGGACTACCACTAGTTTAATACTACTGTGTAATTTACAACATGCTTGTTGTATCAGATTTGCTGCCGCTAGGGGTGTAAGCTTCCCCCAATAGGGAAAAAAAAAGTTATGTATTAGGCAACGGGTGTATGCTTCCCCTACCAGACTGTTGCTAGTTTAATACTAGTTTTATACTAGTCTGTGATTTACAACATGCTGTTGTATCAGATATGCTTCTGCCAGGGGTGTAAGCTTCCCCCATTTAAATATAAATATATAAATAATTAAATAAATTGTTTTTACAGGACTGGTGAAGGTCAGCATTTAAGAAAACATGGCATTCAGATTTTCGCAGTCAGCTTGTGTTTTTGTTCTGGCGGGTTATTGCTGCTCTCCCTGCTTTTATTCATGCTAAGCTGCATAGATGCGCAGGGAGTTCTTGCCCAGAACAGAATCATACCGCCAAAACAAACTCTATACAATTATCAGTCATATTTGACAATAGTGGTCCTGACAGAAACATATACAGGTGCTGGTAATTAGAATATCATCAAAAAGTTGATTTATTTCACTAATTCCATTCAAAAAGTGAAACTTGTATATTATTCATTACACACAGACTGGTACATTTCAAATGTTTATTTCTTTTAATTTTGATGATTATAACTGACAACTAAGGAAAATCCCAAATTCAGTATCTCAGAAAATTAGAATATTACTTAAGACCAATACAAAGAGAGGATTTCTAGAAATCTTGGCCAACTGAAAAGTATGAACATGTAAAGTATGAACATGTACAGCACTCAATACTTAGTTTGGGGTCCTTTTGCCTGAATTACTGCAGCAATGCGGCGTGGCATGGAGTCGATCAGTCTGTGGCACTGCTCAGGTGTTATGAGAGCCCAGGTTGCTCTGATAGTGGCCTTCAGCTCTTCTGCATTGTTGGGTCTGGCATATCGCATCTTCCTCTTCACAATACCTTATAGATTTCCTATGGGGATAAGGTCAGGCAAGTTTGCTGGCCAATTAAGAACAGGGATACCATGGTCCTTAAACCAGGTACTGGTAGCTTTGGCACTGTGTGCAGGTGCCAAGTCCTGTTGGAAAATTAAATCTGCATGTCCATAAAGTTGGTCAGCAGCAGGAAGCATGAAGTGCTCTAAAACTTCCTGGTATACGGCTGCGTTGACCTTGGACCTCAGAAAACACAGTGGACCAACACCAGCAGATGACATGGCACCCCAAACCATCACTGACTGTGGAAACTTTACACTGGACCTCAAGCAACGTGGATTGTGTGCCTCTCCTCTCTTCCTCCAGACTCTGGGACCCTGATTCCCAAAGGAAATGCAAAATTTACTTTCATCAGAGAACATAACTTTGGACCACTCAGCAGCAGTCCAGTCCTTTTTGTCTTTAGCCCAGGCGAGACGCTTCTGACTGTTCAAGAGTGGCTTGACACAAGGAATGCGACAGCTGAAACCCATGTCTTGCATACGTCTGTGCGTAGTGGCTCTTGAAGCACTGACTCCAGCTGCAGTCCACTCTTTGTGAATCTCCCCCACATTTTTGAATGGGTTTTGTTTCACAATCCTCTCCAGGGTGCGGTTATCCCTATTGCTTGTACACATTTTTTCTACCTCATATTTTCCTTCCCTTCACCTCTCTATTAATGTGCTTGGACACAGAGCTCTGTGAATAGCCAGCCTCTTTTGCAATGACCTTTTGTGTCTTGCCCTCCTTGTGCAAGGTGTCAATGGTCGTCTTTTGGACAACTGTCAAGTCAGCAGTCTTCCCCATGATTGTGTAGCCTACAGAACTAGACTGAGAGACCATTTAAAGGCCTTTGCAGGTGTTTTGAGTTAATTAGCTGATTAGAGTGTGGCACCAGGTGTCTTCAATATTGAACCTTTTCACAATATTCTGATTTTCTGAGATACTGAATTTGGGATTTTCCTTAGTTAAAATCATCAAAATTAAAAGAAATAAACATTTGAAATATATCAGTCTGTGCGTGATGAATGAATATAATATAAAAGTTTCAGTTTTTGAATGGAATTAGTGAAATAAATCAACTTTTTGTTGATATTCTAATTGTATGACCAGCACCTGTATATACATTTAGACCACTTAACTTAGGCCATATCCACACAAAGCCAGAGCATCCACACAAAGCCATAGGGATCTGATCTTTTTTCCATTGTCTCAAGAAATATCTGCGTACACACAAAACCACTGAAAGACTTTCAACCAGCATAACAAAAAATGTTTTTGAAGCAAATCATCGACCCTGCCTTTACTCTGCAAATAGTTTTTTATTATATATCTGCTAAAAGCTGATTTGGTCAACTTTTTGGAATAAAAATGTCCTCAAAGACATTAACTTGAAGCCACAAAATTGTAAATTAATTTGCTCCTTTAATGAGATTTTTTTTCAGAGGATGAAGTTATCTGTTCTTCTCTGTATGTAGATTCATTTGGCTAAGAGACAAACTGACTTTCATCAGATGATCCAGGACAGAATAAAGAGGATTGAAGAGATCCAGGACTTAGTAGAGCTGAGAAAGGTGAGTAGAAGTTAAAAGATTGTAAAATTGATAATGCATTAAATCTGCTTAATAAATGTTCTCGATTACATTTATAAAACTTAACCTGTTAACTGTCACCCCCTTTTTGAGAATATACTTAAAAATGCACTTTCCAAACATAACTGGTTGTAATTCAAGAATGCTTTGGAATATAGAAATAAGTTTGGTCTCCTTTTAAAGAAGAAGGTCAGCAGATTATTGCTCACTTTAAAAAATGAAAGTATGAAAAAGTTATGGAAATTAAAATTTACTGTAAATCAAATCTACTGTACTAAATATTTTATATGAAATATAAAATATACATTTTACAAAATAATTTTTACTCTAAAATTACTATCAAATCAATGTGTCTAACCAATTTATGTTCCAAATTTTATGTTGATAGCACAAAAATTGTTCCTATGAGATTTTGTTTAGGTGCTGTACCAAAAATAGCCACCAGTTGTCATCGACATTCTGTTGATTTTTTTTTATGCATTCTCCTGTAACAAATGTATACATTTCTTTTCAAATATCACAAAACAGTTGGCAGGTATGGACCCGTGAGACTAAGACCTTTCCAATGATATGTGTTTTGTCAAGATTAGAAAAGGTTTTTAGTATAGTTAAAATAAATTTTGTTATACAAAACCTGACACCACGCACTAAGAGAGGAGCTCGCTAAAAGAATTTAAAGTACCATTTTCATCCTCAGATTTCAAAACCGTTTTCACAGGATGAATCTTGAGTTTGTAAGCTTTCGAATGATATATAGTTTGTCAACATTAGATCAGGTTATAGGATATAATCGTTTTAAATATCCAGTAGCAAATGGGCCCACCGGTGGGCCAGTGACAGTTAATGAATCTACTAATTGGTCTGATTTATCAGAGAAAAACAGATAAAGAGAAATCCTCCAGCGTTGAGATCTTCACTGATCTGATCCGCTCCATTGAGAGATGTCAGTCTGAGCAGCTGAAGATGATGGAGGAACAGCAGAGAGCAGCAGAGAAACAGGGTGAAGATCTCATTAAAGAGCTGCAGCAGGAAATCACTGAGCTGCAGCAGCTCTCACACACAGATTATCATCTCCACCTCATACAGGTCTGTAAACATCATGTACAGTATTACAGGACAGACTCTCTGTTACCAATGTGGTAGATTTTTCCCTACGCACCTGACTTAGTTAAACCGGGTGTCCCAGACACCCATAAATCTATAAATGTATACTCTACTAAGCGTACTTCAATACCTGTTCGAGTCGGCCTGTTTTGGGGCACTATCACCTGATACTAAGCTCTTTAGTGCTCCTCACCTCCACTAAACACTATCACTATAGTATAGAAATAAGATCTCTAGTGCTTAGTTTGCTGCAGCCTAAAAACCAGACAGACTCCAGACTATGCCTCAGAATATGCTTTAATCACGGCCGGGAGAGTTCTCATCAATCCAGAGAATCTCTCTCCGAACAAAGGAATACAGCAGGTTTTATAGGATTTCAGGTACACTTCACAGTCAGTATGGCATGATCTATTACTCATTATCATCAGTCTTAATACGATTGGTTTAGATTTAGGAAAAACATCTCAGTTCCTCTGGCCCGCATAAATTTAGATTAGAACAACTGAATCACAAGATCATCAAAAAATGTCTCAGGGTTAATAGTTCAGATTACTCAATAGGTTAAAACAATTCCTCAAAGACTATTTTGATCCTCAGAAGGATGCTGTCTATCCAGCACAGCAGAATGTTTCTGAATCACAACACTCAGTCCTAGTGACTGTTTCTCAATTTCAAATTTAGATTATTATTATTATTATTAGGCCTGTAAAAGAAAATAAATGTTAGTTCATTATTAATTAGTTCAAAAACTCCATCACACCAAACTGGTTAGCTGATTGACCTTTTTATTTATACTAGTCTTTTAGAAATTGTACAAAAGAGACATATAAAGTAATAAAAACATAAGAAGTCAAATTTGAAAAAGTAGTTAACCGTGTTTGAAAGGTACTGTGTAAAATATATTAACTTTAAATATAAAAAATAACATATTTAACAGTCCTCTCTCTCCTGTTGTAGATGAACACATCCCTGTACATTCGTCCACACACCAAGAACTGGACTAAGATCAGGATTGACTCTGATGTGAATGTGAACTCTCTGTTTAGAGCTGTGACTCTACTGAGGAAAACTCAAGAGACACTGCATAAAAAAATCGGTCAAACTGGTATGTGAATATCAAATACAGTATTTTTTTGTCAGAAACTAGAAAATATTTTTTTTCAAGGAATATTATGGGTAAAATCCAATTTAAAGCTGCAGTACGTAACTGTTTTTGGTTAAAATTATCTAAAATCAATTTTTGAGCAAATACATAACCAGCCTATGTGTTCAAAACCATCTCCTTACCTTAGCCCGATTCACAATGGTAAGCTTATAATGTTTTCTAATTCGAGTGGTACTGGTGGGTTTACGCGGGAAATTTGAGCAAGCATGTGGTGACTGACAGCAAATATTAAATTCATCAGCTCTGAGGAGCCGTGCTGATGCACAACCCACGTAAAGTATAAAAAAGTATAAAATGATAATTCTGCAAATATCTGCAGGTTTCAAACAGAGATAGTGACAAAGAGGCTAAACTTACAGACTGCAGCTTTAAGTTCAGTTTGTAAATGATCACACATAAATGTAATCATAACACAACTAACCCTGTCTATGTAAAGTTCTATCCGTGTTAACTCATGTTAGAGCAGTATTACTTTACAAGAAAAGGATGCAACTATCTGTGTACAAACTATAAAATACATAATCTGTCTAGGAAAGTTTCACTCCTCACAAGAACAATTAGACATTTTACAGCTCAAACATCAAATTTTTACTAAATTATTAATAGAAGAGCTTTGATAAAAAAAAATATGCTTCACATTTTCTTAAATCCTCTTTATGTTTGACGTCCATTGTAAACTCATTCTGCATTGTTTTACAAACTGATTCGGACGATCAACATTTACATTCCACTGATGCTTCCAATAGAGATAAACTCACTGTTAATCTGAAATTATTCCAATAATTATTCCATTATATTGTCATCTGTGTTCACAGGGCTCAAGTGGGCTCAGAAGTATGCAGGTACAGTGTGATTGACACCAATACACTCACAATACTTTTGATTATAATGTGTTTTAAACACATGAAAATGTTTGTTCTGAAGTTGATTGATAATGTCTGATCTCTCTCAGTGGATGTGACTCTGGATCTTGATACAGCTTATCCATATCTCATCCTGTCTGATGATGGAAAACAAGTCAGTCATGGAGACATTAAGAGGAACGTCCCAGAAAACCCAAAGAGATTTGATGTCTATGCCAATATTCTGGCAAAGCAGGGATTCAGTTCAGGGAGATTTTACTATGAGGTGCAGGTGAAGGGAAAGACTGGGTGGACTTTAGGAGTGGCCAGAGAATCCATTAACAGGAAGGAGACGAACACACTGAGTCCTAAGAATGGATTCTGGACTGTGTGGCTGAGGAATGGGAATCAATATAAAGCTTTGGACAGTCCATCTGTCTCTTTATCTCTGACAGTAAAGCCTGAGAAGGTGGGAGTGTTTGTGGATTATGAGGAGGGTCTGGTCTCTTTTTATGACGTGGACTCCAGATCTCATATCTACTCTTTCACTGGTCAGACTTTCACTGAGAAACTCTGTCCATATTTCAGCCCATGCAATAATGATAAAGGTAAAAATTCAAACCCACTGATTATCACTCCTGTCAACTGAGACAAATAAATAAAATAAAATCTGAAAGATTGCTGTTTTTAGAATATGTTAATAAAAAGGCTCTCAAAAAACATCAACTATAATGAAATATTTGTGTTATATGTTGTGTGAAAAGATACTTCATTGCGGTTACATTTGAATGGCTAATTTATTACGAGTCTGTATTTTCTAATCAACACAATGATTGCTTAATTTACATTAATACTTCGCTTTTGATTTTCAAATCTACTATGAAATTTTACATAACATGATTTCATATTATATAGTGAAATTAAAAAAAATATACTACATTTCCAAACTTTCCAGAGTGTTTCTACATGTTATTTTGTAAAGAAATCTCTGAAGCCATTTTCTCTCTCCTCTCCAGCTGTTAACATGGAATTAAATGCTGAAAGTCTTACCCATACGTGATCTTTCTGATGCTCTGCATTCCCAGTCTCTCTATATTAGGTGTCTCCAAACTCGGTCCTGGAGGGCCACTGTCCTGCTGAGTTTAGCTCCAGCTTGCCTGAACACACCTGCCTGTAAGTTTCTAGTATGCCTAATTAGACCTTGATTACCTGATTCAGGTGTTTAACTGGGGTTGGAGTAATCTCTGCAGGACAGTGACGTTTGCAGACCCCTGCTTTATATGGAACAAAAAGTTCTTCAACACTTGTGGCAGTGAGTTCTGGAAATTGATCTTGACTGTCAACTGTTTACCCACCACAGCGCCATCTAGAGGCTGAAACAGTACAAACACAATCAATGGATGTAGAGTTTCTGTTTGTGATGATGTAGTGTTTTGATTCACGTAAATGCAACGCTAGTTATGGTGCGTTCAAGTCATGTCGGAAAGATCGTATTTACTAGCTGAACACACATGAACGCCACCCACAATGTCGTAAATACCAGTGGGGAGCTCGGGACTTTCTTTAAGCCCGATCTGAACGAGTTGGGGGCATGTCAGTAAGAAACATGGCGAAATACCACAATACTTACAGGTAGGCTATTTAGCAGTGACATTGTCAGGCTTTTCTATTTACAACGAAGTAAGCTGATTCCCAGCAAAAAATACGATAGCATCACAATATAACAATATAATATGTAACCAGTTTACAATGGCTTCATAAATTAATTAAAAACATAAAAAAGCAACATACAACCAATGCACATTCTTTGCTTTACGTTTTCTAGAAGTAGAAGTTTATTTTGTTATTTTAGAGAAGGCACACCGCCATCATACTCCGACGAAAGTGACTTGAACACACCTACCGTCATACACGTGACTTCCCACCTCGTAATTCTCAGGAGGACTTGAACGCACCATTAAGGCAAAACCTACTGATTATAAAATTATTGCCTATGTATTCTTAATAATATAATAGATGAGTGCCAATCAGGTTTTATATATCAGAGACATATGTGACCCGTCACGGAAACCAGGGACACAATTTGGCAGCACAACTATCCAGCAAAATGAGAAAGAAGCGTTTTTTTTTTTCAAAATTGGTGATTTTCGTTTTTTGCAGAATCTGTTAGTTGAGATCATGAAGCCTCTCCATGTTTGAGATAGCAGTATTTAAAAGCGCACATTTTGAGGTTGAAATTGGCTTGTTTTTCGGAGATTCTAGCACGCAGTAGGGGCGTGTCATTGTCTGTGTGTATTTCCATACCGGATAACCGGCTTTTGTTTCTTTTGTTATTGTAACCGCCCTCCAAGGGAAGCGTGGCTACTTATTATGCACATTGCAGCAAAACAGACTTAAAATACTCCGTCATTTTTTGTCATAGAGACATAAGTAATATGTCAATTGAAACTATAGAATGTCTTTTTTTATTTGTGTACACTCAGAGTAAAAACAAAAAGTTGTGCTTTTTGTAAAATAAAGAAAACTAACGTGATGCGTGATCTCTCGTCTCCCTCTGAACGAACTCCAATCTGATAGTTCTCAGAAAATGAACTGTAACTTAGTGAATACTAATCACACAAAAAATAGACTTATGTCTAAAGACACGTTGAAATGTCAGGTTTTAAATCGTGTAAGTCAAATCGAAAACAAACCACCTGTGTTTATGAATCTGTATGAAAAGCGAGCCATGTCAGAAGTCTGTGATTCAGCTCATTATCCGCTAATGCGGCCACGCCCACGGAGCCAGCGCTATTCAGACGCAAATTCAGTCAATACATGCAGACATTGTCTCAATCTTGTATTTATTATCTTGAAGTGTTTATCTGGATGTTAAAGCCATGGTTAGCGACCTCTAGAAGACATGCCGTTAGTTCCTGTTCTTCTTTGTGTGGAGGTAGTCAAGGACCCTTATTTTGAAAGGGTTTTTCTTTTTGTTTTTTAAAAAAAAAAGAGGGAGAGAGTGAGACGGAAGGGAGGGAGACGAACCCGAGCGCGAGAAAAAAAGTTAGTTTTTTTCCGTGACTTCTTGGATAAATGTATGAACAGCATTAGACAAGCGTCGAGGTGAGCGGACGAGAAGCTGGACCGAGCTTGTGCTGTCGTGAGTTTTGACCAAGCCTGATCGTCGAGAAACTTAACTGCATGTCTGTGATATACCAGGAGGTGTATTGCTCTTCATGCTAGCTGAGACGGTGTGTGGGCACGAGTGTTCACCTTCTACTGAAGGGAGCTGAGATACTGTGAGTTTTTCTTCACTGTTGTTAACCACAGCTGCTATACTGAAGATACACAGACGTTATTTGTTGTTTTTGAAGCAAAGCAGCTTGTATCGAGTGATTTTGTTACTGTTGTTCAAGCCGAAATGCTCGTGCGTCATTTTTGATACAATAGTGCCTCCTTGTGGACACAAACGGCATTGCGAACTCATTGACGCTCTTCTGTTGACTATATTTTTCCTTCTATTTTCCGTATTTAGTCGTTGCCCCTGGCAATAATTTTTCCTTCAGTTTTTGATAGTTAATTTTTGGACATTTTGCAGTGTTTTCACTTGGAGACTTTGAAATTACTTTTGGATGGACTCTTGCATGGACTTGAGAACNTTTTTTTTTTACATTTATTGATAAAATCATAAGACATGTGAAACAAAGAATTTATTTCATGACTGTTGTTTTCTTTATTTTGTTTAATTCTGTTAAACATTTAAGAACAATAGTGTAAAACTTCTGTTATCTTGGAGTAGGGGCATTCCTACTGTCTTGTGGGCTGGTAGAGGGGAAGAGGGATTAACCAACGATTATTCTCTGGGAAGCTACCGTGTATTTTATTAAATTCCAGAGCCTCAATCCTCATCAGTCGCTGTTACAAAAGACGAAAACTAAATTCACAAGACAGATAAAAAACATACTTTTATATATTTAAGTATAGGAATTAATTGTGCTTGGGGGTGGAGACCTAGATCTTGTCAATCCCTAGTCGTCCAAGATATATTGCAGCAGAAGGTAAATTCACCCCTACATTGTAGTGAAATTTCCCGCTACATTTGGATGAATTTGTGGACTAAATGTGCACAGAGCGCCCTCCGGCTGCAAGTATGAATTGAAAACAGAATCCAGCACTCATAGTGATGACAATAAATATTGAAAAAATATTACTCCTCTGTATAGAAAATTGACATAAACATATGAGAATCCATCAATATATAATCCATCAATATAATTATAATATATAATACCATTATTTGAAATTGTAATAATATTTCACAGTATTGCTGTTTTTTCTGTATGTTTGATATACACCATGATGAGCTTGAGACATGATCACAGAGGGTTTTTCAAAGCCTACCTGACTGAAAGAGCTCATTATTATGCAAGTCATTTCAGGTCATTATTATGTGATTCTTTTGTCTTCTCAGGTGAGAAAATTTCATTTCATGATTATAGTGACCAAAATGATCACGGTTATCACAGAATCCTGTTCAAAAAGTCCTAATGCTACACAATGAAATCAATTCACCAAGTTTTATGTAGAAAACCAGCAAATAACAAATAATATTAGCATCAATATGTACTTTTTCTTTACATAAACATTAAAATAATAACATAAAAAATGATGGCCAGATTTTAAAGGAGTGTCTTGCAACATGTTATCTCTAAATCATTTTCAGCCTCTAAATCATTTTTATAAAAGTCAAAAAAGATAAATTACTGACACATTATCCTTTATTATTAATAGTATGCGGTCCATGCAGCTTTACAGGGGGTATGGCTTATCTAAATGAGATGTAAATGAGCCCTATTGTCACTCCCAGCAGGTGAGAACAGGTGAGAACTGCAGAAACTTTAAAGGGGTTTTTCTCCCTCTTGAGCTTTTTTGAGTGCCTACCTTCAAATGGCCACAACTTCTCCAAATATGATCAGATTTCCATGTGTTACACGTCGTTGGAAAGCTTGGAGACTACACTTTAAGCATCTGCGAATAACTCAAAATGCCCCAGAACCGACTTGTGTCCCTACCTTCCGTGACTGGTCACATATTTCTAATAATATACGCTTGATTTTTGACTTATTGGATTATTCAGATCTTATTTCCACTGATAGCTTCATCCTCTTCCTTGACTATTACAAAGCATTTGATTGTTTAGAACATGAATTTATGTTACAATCCCTACACAGAATGGGTTTTGGTAATTTTTTTTTTAAATGTATTAAAATGCTCTACTGTAATGGGAATAGCTCTATCCGACTCAATAATGGCACTTCTCCTAGATTTTCTTTAAAGCGTGGTGTAAGGCAAGGTTGCCCCATCTCCCCATATCTTTTTCTAATAGCTACACAATTTTTAAATTTACATATTAAAGAGAGTCCTGTGAAGGGAATTTCTATTGCTGGTACGGAACTGATTATTAGCCAACTGGCAGATGATACAGCATTGTTTCTAAGAGATATCTCTCAGATCCCTATTGCTTTAACCTCTCTTCAGTCTTTTTCTAATGCATCTGGCCTTTTACTTAATATTAATAAATGTGAGTTACTCCCGATTAAAAAATGTGCTGCATCCTCTATCTGTAACATTCCCATCAAAGATAGTGTCACATATTTAGGAATCAAAATAATAAAAGATACTAAACTAAGATGTCAGATGAATTTTAGTCCAGTTGTGGAGAAAACGCAAAAAAAATTTAACGTGGTTGTTAAGAGATCTATCTTTGAAAGGCAGAACTCTGCTTACTAAAGCAGAAGGGATCTCCTGGTTATCCTACGCTGCTCACACTGTAAAAAAAATTCTGTAGTTTTTACAAAATAATTTTGGCAGCTGTGGTTGCCAGAAGAATTTTGTAAAAAAATACAGAAAAACTGTGTAAACATTTACAGAACAAACTGTAAATTTTACAGTATAAATCTGTAATTTAAGAAAATTTGAATGTAAACCAATAAAGTCAACAATGCACATTACTACTAAAGTATGTTTTGTACCTTTAACATATACTGACAAGCATCATAATAATGCAGATGGTTAAAGAGAAAGCCACATGAAAAATCAGAGTTCATCACAAGCAGCTTTTCCACAAGCTGAAGTATAGACTAATATTAAGAAGGTGCAAAGAGTCATTCATGCAAATGCAAAACACCATCATGGTAACCCACAACACTAAAATAATACAATAAACATTCATTAAACAACAGAAGATGTAACATAAAACCCTAATGTACATGACTGATAACAAAAACTATTAAGAGACATGATTATTTAAACAAAATACTTTCAAATGTGGAGTGTCACACAGGGAATTGTGGGAACATCAGTTTACAGATTTTGACTGTAAATTATACATTGATTTTGTCTTTTTTACTTATAATAATTTACAGCAATTTACATTTATAATAATTAAAAATGTACAGCATTTTACTGTGAAAATTGCATAAATGTCTGGTAAGAGCTTTTACAGTTTTTCCCTGTATATAATACGGGAACTTACTGTTAACCTATTTACAATTTTTTTCCCGTAGTGTTTTTACAATATTTTACTGTTAAAATCACATTCATTTATTACAGTGCAGTCTTTATTTGTGGATAAATCTACTTGCAAGTTGATTGATGTAATGTTACTTAAATTTCTTTGGAAAAATAAAACTCATTATATTAGAAAATCAGTCATTTTGAACTCTTGTAATAAAGGTGGCTTAAATTTTATTGATTTTGATTCTCTTAACAATACCTTTAAGATTAATTGGCTTAAACGTTTCCTTCACAATCAATCTTCTATTTGGAGTTTAATCCCAAGATATGTCTTTTCTCAATTAGGAGGTATACATTTCCTTTTAATGTGCAATTATTCTGTTAGTAAACTTCCTATCAAACTTTCCAATTATCATCAGTAAATGCTTCTGGCTTGGAGACTTATTTACAAGCATAACTTTTTGCCACACAATTTTTTTATTTGGAACAACTGTAATATTCTACATGAGGAAATCTTTGTTTCTTGAAAATTGGTTCACTAATGGAGTGATGTTAGTAAACCAGCTGTTTAATAGTGATGGTAATTTATTTAGTTATTCCGATTTTATTTCAATATATCAGTTCCCAGTATCTAGTAAAGAATTTAATTTAGTTTTCAAAGCCATCTCTCTTTTGAAATCTGTATGCTATTTAGAAACAATAATAGTGCCACAGTGATTTCTGTTTGTCCCCCTAGCCCTGAATCCACTGTGGTTGGTTCTATTTGTTTTTCAGGGCATAAATCCAATTACAAAATCAGGTCATTATTTTTGGACATTGTCGCTTCTATTCTTTCCTCCATTTCTTATTGGAATAACTTTTTTGATGATATTAAGTGGTCATATGTTTGGTCACTCCCTTAGAAATTCTTTCTAACAAATAAAGTTAAAGAAATATCCTATAAAATGATTAAAAGATTTTATCCAGTTAAATACTTTTTACAGAAATTTAGAAGTGACATTGATACATCCTGCTCTTTTTGTGAAGCCTCCACTGAAGCTGTTGGTCATTTGTTTTGGGAATGTCCCTTTACTTAGTCTTTCTGGAATAATATTGATGCTCTGATTGTACAAAATGTTTTTTGTAACTTTTCTTTATCATATAGACACATTCTTTTTGGGTTTTATGTTAAAGACAAGAATCTACTTAATGCAAGTTTTTGTATAAACCTTTTATTTATTGGAAAGTTTTATATCCATAAGTGTAAATACATGAAAAGTAAACCCCACTTTAACTTTTTCAAACAAGAATTGAAGATGTATTTAAATACAATTTCAACTTCTGTTAACAAGAAAGCAATGAAAACATCCAGAATTTGTGCCATGTTTAATATTCTCCCTTAATATACAGGTCCTTCTCATAAAATTAGCATATTGTGATAAAGTTCATTATTTTCCATAATGTAATGATAAAAATTAAACTTTCATATATTTTAGATTCATTGCACACCAACTGAAATATTTCAGGTCTTTTATTGTTTTAATACTGATGATTTTGGCATACAGCTCAAGAAAAACCCAAAATTCCTATCTCAAAAAATTAGCATATCATGAAAAGGTTCTCTAAACAAGCTATTAACCTAATCATCTGAATCAACTAATTAACTCTAAACACCTGCAAAAGATTCCTGAGGCTTTTAAAAACTCCCAGCCTGGTTCATTACTCAAAACCGCAATCATGGGTAAGACTGCCGACCTGACTGCTGTCCAGAAGGCCATCATTGACACCCTCAAGCGAGAGGGTAAGACACAGAAAGAAATTTCTGAACGAATAGGCTGTTCCCAGAGTGCTGTATCAAGGCACCTCAGTGGGAAGTCTGTGGGAAGGAAAAAGTGTGGCAAAAAACGCTGCACAACGAGAAGAGGTGACCGGACCCTGAGGAAGATTGTGGAGAAGGACCGATTCCAGACCTTGGGGGACCTGCGGAAGCAGTGGACTGAGTCTGGAGTAGAAACATCCAGAGCCACCGTGCACAGGCGTGTGCAGGAAATGGGCTACAGGTGCCGCATTCCCCAGGTCAAGCCACTTTTGAACCAGAAACAGCGGCAGAAGCGCCTGACCTGGGCTACAGAGAAGCAGCACTGGACTGTTGCTCAGTGGTCCAAAGTCATTCGGAAATCAAGGTGCCAGAGTCTGGAGGAAGACTGGGGAGAAGGAAATGCCAAAATGCCTGAAGTCCAGTGTCAAGTTCCCACAGTCAGTGATGGTCTGGGGTGCCATGTCAGCTGCTGGTGTTGGTCCACTGTGTTTTATCAAGGGCAGGGTCAATGCAGCTAGCTATCAGGAGATTTTGGAGCACTTCATGCTTCCATCTGCTGAAAAGCTTTATGGAGATGAAGATTTCGTTTTTCAGCACGACCTGGCACCTGCTCACAGTGCCAAAACCACTGGTAAATGGTTTACTGACCATGGTATTACTGTGCTCAATTGGCCTGCCAACTCTCCTGACCTGAACCCCATAGAGAATCTGTGGGATATTGTGAAGAGAAAGTTGAGAGACGCAAGACCCAACACTCTGGATGAGCTTAAGGCCGCTATCGAAGCATCCTGGGCCTCCATAACACCTCAGCAGTGCCACAGGCTGATTGCCTCCATGCCACGCCGCATTGAAGCAGTCATTTCTGCAAAAGGATTCCCGACCAAGTATTGAGTGCATAACTGAACATAATTATTTGAAGGTTGACTTTTTTTGTATTAAAAACACTTTTCTTTTATTGGTCGGATGAAATATGCTAATTTTTTGAGATAGGAATTTTGGGTTTTCATGAGCTGTATGCCAAAATCATCAGTATTAAAACAATAAAAGACCTGAAATATTTCAGTTGGTGTGCAATGAATCTAAAATATATGAAAGTTTAATTTTTATCATTACATTATGGAAAATAATGAACTTTATCACAATATGCTAATTTTTTGAGAAGGACCTGTATACATGTTTTAATATATTATATATGAAGAGTTTGGTTCCAAAACGCAATAACATTTTACTAAAAATACATTCAGCCGTCGCTCCCAAAATTAATGGGTCAATGAAAGATATAAAATATAAAATAAATAAATGGGTCATCTTGTTAATGTTATAAAATATTTGTCATTACCGATTAAAGAGTATCTGGCGCCACCGCACGGTTAAATAAACACATTTGCCAAGAACATTGGTATTAAAAATGGCTTTTTAAAAAAGCCTTCAATGTTTACCGTGGGTGGAATGGTGCGCTGTGATTGGTTGAGCGGATATATCGCGTTCTACAGAAAAAGGAGACTGGCGTTTGTCGCGTTTTGGAAAGAAAGGGAGAAAACATGACAGAATAACATGACGGATATTGCATTTTGCACAAAATTAATAAATGACTTTTCAATACCGACCAGATACAATACTGATTTTGGCGGAAACTAAATTTTTTTGAAAATGGCATGCATCGCATTTTGGAACCAAACTCTTCATATATTATATATTATAGTATATACATCTGTATACATGTTATAATCTCTGTTTGTACAGTTATTAGCAGCAATATTTTGGTTACATCCGCCATTGCACAGAATCGCCTCGTGTAAACAAAGGAGAGAGCGGCACACAATCTGACATCAAACAAAGGAGATAACAACAGAGTTTCTGAAAATCTTCACACAGGAGTTTTCAAAAAGGTTTCGGTTTTAGTAACCTGATACTCAGTTTGCATCTGGACGGACGGCCAAACCGCATAGAATAAGCTGCGGTTTTGAAAATACCCTTGTTTGTGTGGACAGGGCCTTAAATAGCCTAAACATATAAAGTTATGAAACTTCAATTTGCCCTCAGACAAAACGATTTGCCACAGAACAAATATAGATTCATGAGACCAAAGATTGCCCGTTAGATATATACAAGACAAATTATATCTCATGTTTAACCACTACAGAGACATCAGAGCTAGCGGCAAATGTCAGAAGGACTAGCCGAGGTTAGGCTGTTCTCAGCTGTGTACATGAGTGCTGAACGCTCGGTTATTTCCTGGATCTCACAACTCCGAAAACGTCAGATCAAATTTTCAAATGGGCACTATCTTTATAAATAAATCAGATTTGAGCTTTAACAAACTACATTCTCGCTTGAAAAACACTTAAAACTACATTTCGTGAAACAATAACACTCTTATATTTTTAATTACGTGAGTTTTCTCCTCCCTATTGACACTTGCTGGTTGGTGCATTCTGGGATACCTGGCTGTCTCAAGTCCGCACATGTCACCTCTCGACGCATCCTCGATAAAAGGGGCCGGTCAAGGGGTTTCGCTTCCGCACGACTTTGCTGAGCATTTCACATTGACTCAGCACTAAGCCAGCTCCCACGCCCGTTCAGCCCTCACCGAAGGCGGAACCCGAGGTGAAGCAGCGCTTCTGCCCAGCTATGCGCTACTCATTTTGAGCAGCCCAAGCAGTCACTGATGCTTTGGGCACAAGGAGGAGGGGGCTAAGTGACCATGTTTTCACCTCCCAACCCTCTGTTCAGTTCAGAGCATTGAAGTCGCTGTGTTTGTTGTCGGTACTGGGTCCTCCCCACCATTGGTATGCGTGTCCCAACTTCCTTCCGCTGTCAAAGCGAGCCAAATAAAAAACAAACACCACAAATTCTGCTGCAAGCATCAGCTCCTCGCCACGGTGTGGTGAGCTATGGCTCTGTGGATCTGTGGGTCTCTTACCCCTTGCTGCCAGGAGCCAGATTTGGAAAGCCATTCCTCTAATATCAAATTGGGTTTTAGAGACAATAAAAAGGGGTTACTTGCTCCAATTCACTCACAGACATCCCCCATCATCAAACACCCCCAGGCTATGGCCTCGCAGGATGGCTTCCATTTTCTGCTAGTAGCATGGCATTTTGCAGTGCGTTAATAAAACTATTAAACTGATTCAATGACGCAACACAGACGTCCACAGACGTGAACCAATCAGGCTTCAGTATTCGGCGAAAACAAAGTTTCCCCCATAACTTGTATAATGAAAGTTGCTCTTTTCAGCAATGTAGATGATATATTTCCATTATTTATCTTTTCAGACATGGCATCCTCCAGTGGTTCAGCACTAAATGAGGAGCTCCAGTGCTCCATCTGTCTGGAAGTGTTCACTGATCCAGTCACCATTCCATGTGGACACAACTTCTGCAGAACCTGCCTGAGTGAGTGCTGGACGAACACACAGACCTGCTTCTGTCCATTCTGTAAAGAAAGATTCAGCAAAAGACCTGATTTCAAGATTAATACAACACTCAGAGAGGTTGTGCAACACTTCAAGGAGAAGCTCAAACTAGAAGAATCTGAGGTGTTCTGTGACTTCTGTGATGAAAGAAAGCAGAAAGTTGTTAAGTCCTGCCTGACGTGTCAAAGCTCTTACTGTATCTCTCATCTGGAGCCTCATCTCAGAGTCCCACATCTAAAGAAACACACTCTAATCAATGCTGTGGAAAATCTGGAGGATTATATATGCCAGAAACACGAAAGACCTCTGGAGATGTTCTGCAGAGATGTGTGACGTGTGTTTGTCTGTCCTGCACTGAAGGAGAACACAGGACTCACAACACTGTTCCTATAGAGGAGGAGAATCAAGACAAGAAGGTAAAGACTTAAAAACGAAACACTTTAACCCTTATAAGCTTTATAACCTTAAAAGGATGATTGGCTGTTCCTGGTTATTTTTGGTACAGTAAGGGCCAGATTTACTAATCAGGGCAAATTAGTGTTAGACCGAAATACCTAAAAAGCGCTGATGGGAGTGGATATTTCTGCTCATTATCTACTGACGACGTGCAAATTAAAGAACACAGACTCAGCCGGCTCATTTCCATAATTACCAACGCAATCTACCAAGAGCATATCAAATTAGCATCTTGTTTAAGATATGCTTTTTTGGGCAATAAAAATGGCGCAAAATAATACCAGTAAATTGACTAGTGCAAACCTTAGTAAATCACCTTGCATGATGCATTTGTAATACTCTCCTCCCATATATTTTGCATCTGAAAGGGAAACTCCTACAAATGCATATGCAAGAAGATAAGCCACAAAAATAACCCTGTCCACACCTTTTCAGCACCAATTTTTCACTGTCTTTAGAATATCCTGGCAGTTTTTTTAATGCGAAAAATGAGTTTGCACTGGCCAAGCTGTTAGTAAATCTGGCCCTGAGTGTAACTTTTTTTAAATGAAGTATTATAAAACTAAATTCCCTGTTCATAAAGATAATTCACACTGCACCGACATATGCATATATCTTCTGTGGTATGATTAACATTTGTTATGCCAGCCATGGAGTTGGCAGTGTGGCAGAGAGTCTCGTAAACAGCATGTCCATCATCAGTCCCAGTACTACTCCACTGGTAAGCATCCCATAGGAGGAAAATCTGTTAGAGTCTGTGACATAATTTAAGAAAGAGCCTATTTGTTTCTTGTGTAGCCAAGAGGGTCATATCAAATATGTTTGCCCAAATAATATTGTCAAGCTCTCTCAAGTGTGTTGTGTGCCCAGAACTAATGCAGTTCCTGGAAAGAGTGGACTGTCCTTGAAGATGACCACCGTAGAAATAAGTGGTAAAGAACTCCATGCTCTAGTTGACACTGGCAGTGACCAGAATTTGTTACATAGACAGTTTGTTTCACCTGCCATGATTAATCCTTCTGACAAGAAACTGATATGCTGTGTCCATGGCGATGAGAAACTGTTACCTACCGTGGATCTTTAGATCAAAGTACAGAGATAGACTTATCTCCTGGACATCAGGGTAGCAGATAATTTGCTTTATCCTGTGATTCTGGGAAATGATCTACCAGTACTTTTGGATTTACTGCAACCTGAACAGCTTTGCAATGTTGTAGTCACCAGAGCATGCTGAGGACACTGACTCTGCCAAAAGGTATTTATTCCAACAAGGAATTCTTTATCACCATTTTAAGTCCACAAAACAGCTTGTCGTGCCACAATGTGTCTGAGAGGTAATTCTCAAATAAAAAGACACTTCTATTGGCCCGGACTAAGGAGGGATGTGACTCAATAATGAAAGAGTTGTCCTGAGTGTTAGGAAGTCTCCATGAAACTCCTTTACCGAGCTCTACAACCTCTACCAATCATTGGTACACCATTTGAGAGGGTATGAATATTGTTGGCCCTGTAGAAAGGAGTCAAGCTGGAAATCGATTTATGCTTGTCATAACTGATTATGTGACCAGATATCCCGAAGTGTTCCTGATGAAGTCCATTAAAGCCAAGTACGTAGCAACATGCTTGATACAACTCTTTCCCAGAGTCGAGTTACAATGTCAGATTCATACTGATCAACGCACTTTATGTCCACTCTCTTAAAGCAGGTGTATAAACTTCTTGGTATCAAGAGTTAACGTACAATCCTTGCCATCCACAAACAGATGGCCTTACAGAGCGTTTCAGTTAAACATTCAAACAAATGCTTCTGAAGTTCATCAGTGAGTCAGGCAAGGGTTGGGACCAGTGGTTGACTTACCTCCTGTTTGAATACAGAGAAGTTCCCCAGGCCTTTGACCCTGCTTCGAGAACTGTGGGAAGGAACACAGGGTAGCGGGGACTAGAGGCTGACATTTTTTCGGGAATCCCACGGGTCACGGAATTCCCGTGGGATTCCTGCAGGATGGGAGTCATCTTTACTATTAATCACGGGATTTGGACGGTACAGGATAAATGGTTAACGGGAGCAGACAGGAGCGGGAATCAACCAATAGCAAAGACGACAAAAAAAGAAAAAAGTAAATGCACCATTTTGTAGTTTCCTTTTAATACGCCTACAATGTAACGCAATTAAAAAATAACTACACGACCCAGCCGTCCCAGAAACCAAAAAACTATAAATGTAAACTATAAATGTATTGTTTACTCAACAATAAATGAGTAAAATGCAGCTTTATGTGCTGTTTGGGTTTATTAAACTATTGTAGACATGGTGTGAACTATGTACTGTTTTTCTTTTATTTGCCGTCTTCCATTTTCTGGAGAAAATCTAGAAACAGGGGCTCAGCAGCTGGTCTAAAACAGGATGGAGAGCAGATTAAATCAAATTCTATGTATTAACTAAACACTAATTGAAGAAAAAAATATATGGGAGCGGTACAGGAGCGGGAGTCAGTTTAAACAGGAGCGGGATGGGAGTGGGAGTCAATTTACCAGGAGCGGGATGGGATGGGATTATTTTTTAAACTTTGGTCTGGGAGTGGGACGGGACAAGATTTCTTTCTATGGGAGTGGGACGGGACAGGAGTGAAAATCCACTCCCGTGTCATCCTCTAGCGGGGACCCTGTAAATGTGATCTCTTACATTGTGCAGATGAGGAAACATTGGAGCCAATGATGAAACTGGCTCAAACTCACTCAAGATACCAGAAATCAAGGTATGATCGGTCATCTTGTGTTTTAACCCTGGCCAGAAAGTGTTGGTGATGTTGCCGAGTCAAGAGAGCAAACTATTGGCGAAATGGCAGGGTCCATTTGAGATCAAGCGGAAGCTTGGACCCACCACTTATGAAATTGTCACACCAGGCCTGGACCAGCCTAGTAAAGTATTGTATATTAACTTTCTTAAGGAGTGGATTCCTCGTCCTGAGAAAGAGCCACAAGTCCTGGTGATTCAAAAGGAGATGGAGAAAGAGGAACTGGAGGAACAATATTTGCCTCAGCCAGTCTCAGAATGCTTTAATATAGATAATTTGCCTAAGAATCACCAATCACAGGTGAGAGCTCTTTGCCAACCTTACTTTTTTCTGAGTATCCAGGAGCTTCCACACTTATTGACCATGAGATTGTGTTGAAAAGTGATGCTGTTGTTAAAAGGATGGGTTATCAAATACCTGAGCATTTACAGGCCTCCTTGAGGAAAGAGATTGATCTGATCCTGACATTGGGAATCATCAAGCCTTCTAAGAGTGAGTGGTGCCACCTAGTGGTTTTAGTTCCAAAAAAAGATGGAACCTTAAGGACATTATTATATACATCATTGGTAAAGGGGTGGTCAGACCCCAGATGAAGAAGGTCTAAGTCATTCAACAGTGTCCTTTACCTCAAACTTAGAATTAAAGAATTAAGGTCATTCCTTGGTATGGCAGGCTTTTATAACTGATTTATTCCCAATTTCTCTGGCAGAGCAGCAGCCTTAATGGACTTAAGTGGTCTGAGGAAGCAATGACGGCTTTCTAAGACATCCAGACTGCCTTGGGGGAGGACCATGTGTTGCATAATCCTGACTTTAATAAACCATTTATTGAGCAATCAGATGCTGAACGAGGCATTGGAGCCATGCTACTGCAAGGGCCACCCAATGAACGTCAACTTGTGGCTTGTATTAGCCGTAAACTCTTCCCTAGAGAAGTCTGATATTCTACAATGGAAAAAAAGTTCTTGGATGTGAAATGGGCTCTAGATTCTCTAAAAAAAATTATCTGCTGGGAGAGAGGTTATTGTGGAAACTGACCATAAGGCTCTACGGTGGTTGGAGAAGATGAAGGACCCAAAGCAGAATTACCTGATGGTACTTGGCCATGCAGCCCTCTTGATTTGTTGTCCTGTATGTACCAGGGAAAGCCAATGATACTGACAATGCTGTTAGTGAGGTTCCTGAAGGGGAGGAGAGTGTGATGGCCGAATACAGGTGCTCAGAATAGCAGTGTAACACAAAACAAGACTATGCAAACTGAGAATAAAAACAGGAGGAGTGCCCTCTGTTGGAGATTAAGGCAATCCAGCTGGTGGATGTGATGGTGGTATGTAACCGTAATTAAGAGATGGCAACCCATGACATTCTACCCGGAGCTGTTCTCAGACTCAGATTTATGGATTTCTATGTTCACACTAATGAATCTGCAGCAGTCAGGTGGTCCAAGTAAGAGCTCTGTGAGTTGTTTACGTTCATTATTATTATAATGTTTTGTGCTTTGATATGCATGAGGTATGATATGATATGATATGATACATGAGGTAATTTAATGCAGTCTCTCGTGAAGCTTTGAGAGCATTCTGAAGGGAGAGTGGGATCATATGCTTTCGGAGCTAGCTTGCTATTGCTAGCCTCTCTGAAANCAGACATTATCAATAAATTTCAGAATAAACATTTTCAGATATACAGTATATAATACAGTGTATTGTTGTATTGTATATTGAAGAAAATGATGTCAGTCACACTGTACCTGCATACTTCTGTACACACTTCAACCCTGTGAACACAGATGACAATATAATGATGAATTATTAATTCATCTATTATTAATAATTCAGTAAAAATTTGATTTTGGGGCTGTAAAGTGTCCTTGTGAGGTACGAAACTTTTTAGACAGATTATGTATTTTATAGTTTGTATACGGATAGTTGCATCCTTTCCTTGTCATTAAAGTAATACTGCTCTAACATGAATTAACATTAATAGAACTTTACATAGACAAGGTTGTGTTATGATTACATTTATGAAATAGTCTGATCCTTTACAAACTGAACTTAAATTGGATTTAACCCAGAATATTCCTTGAAAAAAAAATACTATATTTGATATTCACATACCAGTTTGACTGAGCTTTTCCTTTAGTGTCTCGCTGTATAGAGTCACAGCTCTATAAAGTGAGTTCACATTCACATCAGTGTCAATCCGGATCTCAGTCCAGTTCGTGGTGTGTGGACGACTGCACAGGGATGAGCACATCTACAGCAGGAGAGAAAAGACTGTTAAATATGTTATTTTTTTATATTTAAAGTTAATATGTTTTACACGGTACCTTTCAAATGCCGTTAACTAATTTTTCAAATTTGACTATTTTTTTAATTACATTATGTCTCTTTAGTACAATTTCTAAAAGACTAGTACAAATAAAATGGTCAATCAGCTGAGAGAGAGTCTGTCTTGTAACATTGTACATGATTAGACAGATGCTCAGACCTGCATGACATGAAGATGATCATCAGTGTGTGAGAGCTGCTCCAGCTCAGTTATTTCCTGCTGCAACTCAGTGATTTCCTGCTTCAGCTCTTTAATGAGATCTTCACCCTGTTTCTCTGCTTCTTTCTGCTGTTTCTCCATCATCTTCAGCAGCTCAGATTGACATCTCTCAATGGAGAAGATCAGATCAGTGAACAGCTCAACACTGGATGATTTCTCTTCCTCTAGGTTTCTCTGATAAATCAGATCAATTAGTAGATTAATCTATTAAGTTTTATTAATTTAACTGAGAACATTTTTAAGCAGATTTAATTATCAATTTTACAATGTTTACAAAACTTCCACTCACCTTTCTCAGCTCTACTGAGTCCTGGATCTCTTCAATCCTCTTTATTCTGTCCTGGATCATCTGATGAATGTCAGTTTGTCTCTTAGCTAAATTAATCTACATACAGAGAAAAACAGATAACTTCATACTCTGAAAAAAAAAAAATCTTATTAAAGGCCAAATGAATTCAAAATGTTGTGTCTTTTAGTTAAAGGGTTACTTAACCCAAAAATGTTACACCCAAAAATTATCCCATGATTTACTCACCCTCAAGCCCCCTGGAGCCATATGGATTACTATTATGATGGATGGATGTGCTTTTTTTGTCTTCAAAATCTTGGTTACTCTTCACTCCCATTATAAACTTTGGAAGAACCAGAATATTTTTTAATATAACTCAGATTGTGTCTGAAAACATAAAGTCATATACACCTAGGATTAGGGCTGCACGATTAATCGCATGAGATTGTCATGCGTGTCTCGTCAGTAAAGCCGGTTCTGTGATTAGCGGTAAATTTCCATCACCTGCTTTCAAATGGAGCGGCACTTAATATACAGAGCCGTAGTTCGCGGACAAGCTACGCAATATCGCATTCATAACCGCATGCGATTCATCTGCGATTATGAACGCAATATTGCGTAGCTTGTCCGCGAACTACGGCTCTGTATATTAAGTGCCGCTCCATTTGAAAGCAGGTGATGGAAATTTACCGCTAATCACAGAACCGGCTTTACTGACGAGACACGCATGACAATCTCATGCGATTAATCGTGCAGCCCTAATCCTAGGTGTATATGACTTTATGTTTTCAGACACAATCTGAGTTATATTAAAAAATATTCTGGTTCTTCCAAAGTTTATAATGGGAGTGAAGAGTAACCAAGATTTTGAAGACAAAAAAAGCACATCCATCCATCATAATAGTAATCCATATGGCTCCAGGGGGCTTGAGGGTGAGTAAATCATGGGATAATTTTTGGGTGTAACATTTTTGGGTTAAGTAACCCTTTAACTAAAAGACACAACATTTTGAATTCATTTGGCCTTTAATAAGATTTTTTTTTTTTCAGAGTATGAAGTTATCTGTTTTTCTCTGTATGTAGATTAATTTAGCTAAGAGACAAACTGACATTCATCAGATGATCCAGGACAGAATAAAGAGGATTGAAGAGATCCAGGACTCAGTAGAGCTGAGAAAGGTGAGTGGAAGTTTTGTAAACATTGTAAAATTGATAATTAAATCTGCTTAAAAATGTTCTCAGTTAAATTAATAAAACTTAATAGATTAATCTACTAATTGATCTGATTTATCAGAGAAACCTAGAGGAAGAGAAATCATCCAGTGTTGAGCTGTTCACTGATCTGATCTTCTCCATTGAGAGATGTCAATCTGAGCTGCTGAAGATGATGGAGAAACAGCAGAAAGAAGCAGAGAAACAGGGTGAAGATCTCATTAAAGAGCTGAAGCAGGAAATCACTGAGTTGCAGCAGGAAATAACTGAGCTGGAGCAGCTCTCACACACTGATGATCATCTTCATGTCATGCAGGTCTGAGCATCTGTCTAATCATGTACAATGTTACAAGACAGACTCTCTCTCAGCTGATTGACCATTTTATTTGTACTAGTCTTTTAGAAATTGTACTAAAGAGACATAATGTAATTAAAAAAATAGTCAAATTTGAAAAATTAGTTAACGGCATTTGAAAGGTACCGTGTAAAACATATTAACTTTAAATATAAAAAAATAACATATTTAACAGTCTTTTCTCTCCTGCTGTAGATGTGCTCATCCCTGTGCAGTCGTCCACACACCACGAACTGGACTGAGATCCGGATTGACACTGATGTGAATGTGAACTCACTTTATAGAGCTGTGACTCTATACAGCGAGACACTAAAGGAAAAGCTCAGTCAAACTGGTATGTGAATATCAAATATAGTATTTTTTTTTCAAGGAATATTCTGGGTTAAATCCAATTTAAGTTCAGTTTGTAAAGGATCAGACTATTTCATAAATGTAATCATAACACAACCTTGTCTATGTAAAGTTCTATTAATGTTAATTCATGTTAGAGCAGTATTACTTTAATGACAAGGAAAGGATGCAACTATCCGTATACAAACTATAAAATACATAATCTGTCTAAAAAGTTTCGTACCTCACAAGGACACTTTACAGCCCCAAAATCAAATTTTTACTGAATTATTAATAATAGATGAATTAATAATTCATCATTATATTGTCATCTGTGTTCACAGGGTTGAAGTGTGTACAGAAGTATGCAGGTACAGTGTGACTGACATCATTTTCTTCAATATACAATACAACAATACACTGTATTATATACTGTATATCTGAAAATGTTTATTCTGAAATTTATTGATAATGTCTGATCTTTCTCAGTGGATGTGACTCTGGATCCTGATACTGCACATCCATATCTCATCCTGTCTGATGATGGAAAACAAGTCTGTCATGGAGACATTAAGCAGAACGTCCCAAAAAACCCAAAGAGATTAGATAAGAGTTATTGTGTACTGGCAAAGGAGGGATTCAGTTCAGGGAGATTTTACTATGAGGTGGAGGTGAAGGGAAAGGCTAAGTGGGGTTTAGGAGTGGCCAGAGAATCCATTAACAGGAAGGGGACTATCTGGCTGAAACCTGAGAATGGTGTTTGGACTGTGATTCTGAGGAATGAGAATCAATATAAAGCTTGTGAAAGTCCATCTGTCTCTTTATCTCTGAGAGTGAAACCTGAGAAGGTGGGAGTGTTTGTGGATTATGAGGAGGGTCTAGTCTCTTTTTATGATGTGGGCTCCAGCTCTCATATCTACTCTTTCACTGGTCAGACTTTCACTGAGAAACTCTATCCATATTTTAGCCCAGGCTTTAATGATGAAGGTAAAAACTCAAACCCACTGATTATCTCACCTGTCAGCTGACACAAAAATAAATAAATAAATGCCATTTTCTCTCTCCTCTCCAGCTGTTAACATGGAATTAAATGCTGAAAGTCTTACCCATATGTGATCTTTCGTATGCTCTGCATTCCCAGTCTCTCTATACCAGGTGTCTCCAAACTCGGTCCTGGAGGGCCACTGTCCTGCAGAGTTTAGCTCCAACTTGCCTGAACACACCTGCCTGTAAGTTTCTAGTATGCCTAATTAGACCTTGATTACCTGGTTCAGGTGTTTAACTGGGGTTGGAGCTAAACTGCAGGACAGCGGTCCTCCAAGACCGAGTTTGAAAACCCCTGCTTTATACGGAACAAAAAGTTCTTCAACACTTGTGGCAGTGAGTTCTGGAACTTGATCTTGACTGTCAACTGTTTACCCACCACAGCATCCTCTAGAGGCTAAAACAGTACAAACACAATTAATGGATGTAGTTCCCTTTCAGTCTTTCATGTTCAACATCACATCCCGATGAATTGGGATCTTGCCTGAGAGCCTCATCACCTTCAAGTGGAAACTAAATGAGCCAATCCACATTGGCAAGTGAGATTTGCAGCGCGGATATAAAGCAGAACGTCCCTAAAATATATATATACTTTTATGGATGTACCCACTGCGGGAAGATGACCATCACAGTTTTGCGGTCGAGACTCCAATACCTTAAAAGAGGTTGAGTCCCCTTACCTATGCTCCGATCTAGATCATCTTCTGGGCTTCGGATGAGGTCTACTTTGGTGAACAGCCAGGGTGACCTGAGGATCAAATTGGGCATAACCTGCCGAGTCAATCTCCGCTGAGAGGGTCGGGCTCGAGTGGAGACCTCCACCTTGTCCTGAGCCCTCGAGGTTGGAGGATTGTTATCTTGGGGCGGCCAAGGCTGGTTCTCAGCCCCCCAACCCAGTGTAATTTTTGCTGAGCAGCTGCTCCACCTGCTCATTGCCGAGGGCATCCCCCTGTGGCACAGCCTCCACCTAGGCAACAGCGGGGAGCTGGCTGCAGGAAGGTGGCGCCACCCTTCCAGGCCCCTGCCGAACCGAGCAGCAAGCGTAAAAGCAAGCGGCCCTGAGACAGGCGACCCAGAAAAGGAGGGGACAGCTCTGGAGAATCTTTTGTTTAAAATGGCCAAGTCCCAAAATAGGCATGGAAATGCAGCATGCACCGAGTGACAATCACTCTGGCCTGTCGCCAAACCTTCGGCCCATGGTCGGACACTGCATTTGTACGGACAGGAGTTCCCCTAGTACAGGTGTCCAGGCATGCTGTTGTTTTCACGGATGCCTCCACCACCACCAAGGTGGTCTACGCTCCCGCCGTATTTTGCAACTTGCCAGCCATCTCCTCCTATGGAGTCAGAAGCATCTGAGATCTCTTCATGCCATTCACATTCCGGGCCTGCTGAATCGTGCAGCCAACAAGCTCTCACGACAGCCTGTGCTTCCAGGAGAGTGGATACTCCATCCCCAGGTGGTCCAGCTGATATGGAGACACTTTGGAGCTGCACAGATAGATCTGTTTTCCTCTCCAGACATGTCCCATTGCCAGTTGTTTTACTCCCTGACCAAGGGGACCCTCAGACTAAGCAAATATGTGTTTCCCCCAGTGAGACTACTTGCACAGCCACTGTGCAAAGTCAGGGAGGACAAGAAGCAGATCCTGCTAGTTGCGCCTTACTGGCCCAACTGGACTTGATTCCCAGAACTGATGCTCCTCATGACAGCACCTCCCTGGCGCATTCCTCTAAGGAAAGACCTACTTTCTCAGAGTTGGGGAACCCTATGGCACCAGTGTCCAGATCTCTGGAACCTCCACTTGTGGTCTCTAGATGGGATGCGCAGAGGTCCTAGGTGATCTACCCCAGGCGGAGGTAGACACCATCACTTCGGTAAGAGCACCCTGTACGAGGCATGCTACATGACCTGTTCATTTAGTGGTGTTCTTCTCAGTGGGAAGACCCCCGGAGATGCCAATTAGGAAGGGTTGGAGCAAAGGCAGGTTCCCTCCACCCTAAAAGTGTATGTTGCCGCATTTGCAGCATATCACAATCCTGTAGATGGTAAATCTCTGGGAAAGCACAACCTAGATTTGCTCTGTCCCGTTTGCACTTTGAGCCTATACAAGGATCTCAGAGCAGCTCTTCATCTGTAATGGAGGCCAGCAGAAGGGAAAGGCTGTGTCCAAGCAGAGGTTGGCCCCCTGGATAGTGGATATCATTGTTTTGGCGTTCCAAACCCAAGGCATGCTGTGCCCCCTTGGGTTGAGAGCTCACTCTACCAGGAGTGTTGCTTCCTTTTGGGCACTGCCGCATGGTGCCTCGCTGACAGATATATGTAGATCTGTGGGCTGGATGACACCCAACACGTTTGCTAGGTTTCAAAATTAGGGGTATTGAAATTGCTTTACTTTCACGATTGAGCGCACTCTGTGAATAGGGAGCACTGGTGCTGAGTGCGCATTTTACAAGATAAGACATTTGTCAGACACTTTTGGGAGGGAGGGCGGAACTGGCTTTCCAGGAACCAAGATGAAAGGCTTGTTCAAGATGCATTGGCACTGCACAGACCGATCTGCGTATGCCATTGCCGTTGTATCAGCAGCTACTGCTTAAAGTCCCTAATATATCGCGAGACCGCTTTTTACCCCGACAAACCCTACGTTCCATTCGGAAGGGCTTATCCCTATGCCCTAATCCCTTAAAAGCGTTTACCCTCCGGAGTGAGAGCTTCGAAAAGGATGAAGGGTGTAGGGGTCAGAAACGAGACTATCAAGGAAGCGCCTTTGTCGCACATTTTGTATGCTGGTTGAACCCCCAAAAAACACGTTCTGAACGATGAGTAGATTGCGCAAGCTGCGCCTTTTGTTTAACATTGGTTTATTTATTTATTAATTTATTTATTTTTGGTTTATCACACCATATTGTATATTGTGTCTATGTATTTTAAATATTTGAATGGACTGATAAAGGGAGCTGTAAGTATTTTTGTTGAAGTACAGTGTCATTTTGACCATAATAATATACCAAATCAAATATTACATTTACATTTACATTTAGTCATTTAGCAGACGCTTTTATCCAAAGCAGCTTACAAATGAGAATAGTAGAATCAAATCAAATCAACATGAGAACAACAGTATGTAAGTGCTGTGTGAAGTCACAGTTATGTCAGTAAAGTGCTCGTAGCAAGGAAATTTTTTTTATTTATTTTTTTATTTTTTTTATATGAATACACAAATAGATGGAAGAAGAATAGAAATCAAAGTAAGTGCTACTATTACTGGGTCAAGAGCGGATAGAGCGTGGCAGGTCATTCCACCAGCCAGGAACAGACCCGGAGAAGGTCCATGAGAGCGATTTTGTGCCCCTTTGTGATGGCACCACAAGACGCCGTTCACTTGCAGAACGCAAGTTTCTGGAAGGCGCGTAAGTCTGAAGTAGTGAGTTAAGGTATAGCGGTGCAGAGCCAGCGGTCGTTCTGTAGGCAAACATCAGAGCCTTGAATTGGATGCGAGCAGCTACTGGCAGCCAATGCAGATTGATGAAGAGAGGAGTGACGTGCGTCTTGCTGCAGCATTCTGGATCAGTTGTAGAGGCTTGACAGTGCATGCTGGAAGGCCAGCCAAGAGAGCATTACAGTAGTCCAGTCTGGATAGAACAAGAGCTTGGACAAGAATTTGTGTGGAATGCTCCAATAGGAAGGGTCTAATCTTCCTGATGTTGTACAAGGCAAATCTGCAGGACCGGGCTGTTGTTGCAACGTGATCTGTGAAGCTTAAACAATTATCCATCACCACTCCAAGGTTCCTGGCTGTCCTGGAAGGAGTAATGGTTGACGACCCAATTTGTGCTCTGCATTTAACCCATCTAAGTGCACACACACAGCAGTGAACACACACACCGTGAACACACACCCGGAGCAGTGGGCAGCCATTGCTGCGGCGCCCGGGGAGCAGTTGGGGGTACGGTGCCTTGCTCAAGGGTCTCACCTCAGTCATGGTATTGAGGGTGGGGAGAGCGCTGGACATTCACTCCCCTCACCGACAATCCCTACCGGACCTGAGACTCGAACCCATGACCTTTGGGTTACAAGTCCGACTCTCTATCCATTAGGCCACGACTGCCCCCGAACAAGCAGTTCCGTTTTTGCAAGGTTGAGTTGAAGGTGGTGGTCCTTCATCCAGGCAGAAATGGCTGTCAGGCAGGCTGCGATGCGACCAGCAACCGTCGGATCATCTGGTTGGAATGAGAGGTAGAGTTGTGTGTCATCAGCATAACAGTCATAGGAGAAACCATGATCTTGAATGACAGATCCTAGTGATGACATGTAGATGGAGAAGAGAAGTGGTCCAAGCACAGAGCCCTGAGGTACCCCAGTAGCAAGATGATGTGACTTGGACACCTCACCACTCCAAGATACCCTGAAGGACCTACCTGAGAGGTAAGACTCAAACCACTGGAGTGCGGTTCCCGAGATGCCCTTCGACATGAGTGTTGACAGGAGAATCTGGTGGTTTACGGTGTCAAAAGCAGCAGACAGATCCAGCAAGATGAGTACTGATGATTTTGAAGTTGCTCGTGCCAGTCTCAGGGCTTCAGTGACTGAGAGCAGGGCAGTCTCAGTTGAGTGGCCACTCTTGAAACCAGACTGGTGGTTGTCAAGGAGGTTGGTCTGTGTGAGATAAGTAGACAGTTGGTTGAATACAACTCTCTCAAGTGTCTTAGCAATGAAAGGAAGAAGGGATACTGGTCTGTAGTTTTCTAAAAGTGCTGGATTCAGAGTTGGTTTTTTAAGCAGTGGGGTAATCCTAGCCTGCTTAAAAGCTGTGGGAAATGTTCCAGTGTGAAGGGAAGAATTGATAATGTGAGTGAGTGCAGGTAGAATTGAGGAGGAGATGGCCTGAAGAAGATGAGTGGGGATAGGGTCTAGCGGACAGGTAGTAGGGTGATTGGAGAGGATGAGTTTTGAAACATCTGCCTCAGATAGCATAGAGAAGGAGGGGAGAGTTTGTGTGTTTTCCGTTAAGATGTTATTGTCAGTGAGTGGTGTGGAGAATTGGCTGCTGATGGTTGTTATTTTATGTGTGAAGAATGTGGCAAAGTCATCAGCTGTAAGAGCTGATGTGGAAGGGAGGGGAGGAGGGCAAAGAAGAGATCAGAAGGTTTTGAAAAGTGTGCGGGAGTCAGTTGAATTGTTAATTTTAGTGTGATAGTACGAGGTTTTAGCATTGGAGACATCAGTAGAGAAAGAAGAAAGGAGTGACTGATATGAGCTAAGGTCAGTAGGATCTTTGGATTTGCACCACTTCCTCTCTGCAGCCCTGAGTCTAGACCGATGCTCACGGAGAGCATCAGAGAGCCAGGGGGCAGAGGGGGTGGTGCGGGCTGGTCTGGTTAAAAGGGGGCAGAAGTCATCTAAGCAAGATGTTAGAGTGGTGCAAAGAGTGTCAGTAGCATTGTTAGTGTCCAGTGATGAGAACTGGTTAGGGGGAGGAAGTGTGGATGAGACCAAAGAGGATAGGTGGGATGGTGAGAGGGAGCGTAGGTTTCGCCGAAAAGTAACATGTGGTGGAGTGCGTGTTGAGTTAGGGGTCAGGTTGAGTGTAAAAGTGATGAGAAAGTGGTCTGAGGTGTGTAGTGGAGTAACCAGTGTATTGTCGGTGGAGCCACAGCGTGTGTAGATGAGGTCCAATTGGTTACCTGATTTGTGGGTATCTGAGGTAGCCACTCGCTTGAGGTCAAATGAGGCAAGCAGAGTGTGGAAGTCAGCAGCCTGAGGTTTGTCTAGATGGATGTTGAAATCTCCAAGTACTAGCAGAGGAGTACCATCCTCAGGGAAGGATGAGAGTAACACATCCAACTCCTCCAAGAAGTTACCTAGCTGACCTGGGGGACGATAAACAACTACAACATGGATTTTAGTAGGGTAGGTGATGGTAATTGCATGTGATTCAAAAGAGCCATTGTCAGAGAGAGATGGTAAAGGATTGAACTTCCATTCACTGGACATAAGCAAACCAGTACCACCACCCCTCCCAATCTGGCGTGGGGTGTGAGAGAAAGTGAAATTAGAGGAGAGGGCTGCCGGTGTGGCAGTGTCCTCTGGTTTGATCCATGTCTCAGTCAGAGCCATGAGATGGAAACCTGAATAAGTAGCAATAGCTGTGATGAAGTCTGCTTTGTTTAAAGCAGACTGACAATTCCAGAGCCCAATAGAAATAGAAAGTAATGTACTAGATGACATGGGTAAAATACGCAGGTTGTTATGGTTGCACTGCCTCCAACGTGTAGCACGCGATTTACGAGTGTTAGTAATAGTGGGAATTTGGAAGCACATATCTAAAACAGGTCAAAAGACAGACAGACAAGAACACACTGTATGAAGAGGAAGGAAAGAAGGAAAAAGAAATGTGCAATACTCAAGTGCCTTGTCGGTGTCCTTGCTCGGAGGAGTCGCACAGGTAGAGTCGCTGGTCTTTACACTCTTCGGTCTTCACACAAGGGCTGCCGCGTCCGCTGCCACGGTAGACTACACAGTTATACCAACTTCTTACAATGTTAGTTAGTTCAGCAGGCCACGCCTTACTGACTCAGAGCGAAACGAGAACAAACGCGATTTGCCACGTGGCCACAGTAAACAAACTTCCTAGCAACTACACAGCACTGAAATCAAACTAGAAACAACACAAAAAACACTTACAGAATGCAGATCCTCTTGTAGCTTGAATGATTCTCTCTAATGAATGCTAAATAACAACTGTTTATATACTAAAGCTGGCTTTGGCCACGCCTTACTGACTCAGAGCAAAACGAGAACAAACGCGATTTGCCACGTGACCACAGTAAACAAACTTCCTAACAACTACACAGCACTGAAATCAAACTAGAAACAACACAAAAAACACTTACAGAATGCAGATCCTCTTGTAATATTACAGTAGTATAGAAAAATACTATGCACACATTTATAGGTAAAATCAAACTCAGAGCCTCCTGTACCCATTCTGTGATGCCAAGCAACCTCCCTGTGCAAAGGATCATGGGGGCCCGAAGTGTCCATCAGTTGTACCCTTCGAAATCCTTTATTCCGAAGGGCCCTTTGAAGTGGCCAGTTTTGAGCACTTCGGTTTGGAACGACCTTTCAATATGGCGGCCATGATTGTTTCACTCCAAAGTGCCCCTCGGAGGGCGATATATCCAGTTGGGAACGCACCAAAAAAATCTCGTCACATTTTAATCTTGCGAGATCTTGTAGCACGAGATCTCATCACACCCCTAATGTACACACATATATACACACATTCACAGAATGAGCAGATTTCTAGTTCCCAGCATGCTTTGCTTCTGTGTGTTAAAGAAGAGTAAATTAAATGTAATTATGTGTTTTTGCTCAATATCTATATAGGGGGTTATCTATTAATGTTTAATGTTGTATTATTTTGGGATTTGAAAGGTATGTGTGAGTTTTTGTAGTTACCATTGTGCTGAGGAGTAGAGCCTGTGGTTAGGTTGATGATTGGCCAAACTTCATTAAGACTATAATAACTTTATTTAAAAAGTAATTGTTGTTTTTCTTCAGCACAGTGAGAGTCTCTTTGCTAAATACTTTAATACATGCAGGAGTGAATGTGCTATTTTTAACTAGCTTGAAAATATGTAACATTTATAATGTAGTACTAGTTTATAAGAAATATTACATTATATATTTCTATATATGTGTGTTTATACTGCATGAGTAGATATATCTGCAATATATTTATACACATGCAGTACCATATCTTATCACATGTACATCTATATATTATGAAGTGTATTACTGAATATAAAATTACATACATTATGATATATTAGTAAATATATTGTCACATATTTTTCAATATATGAAAAACTGCCATTCCTTATGTATTATTCTATATATTGTAATATGTTAACACAATATATTATTCTGTATATATACCATTAAATCATTTAACATACTGATAAAT
>RJVU01042605.1:416213-434066 GCA_003731715.1 Anabarilius grahami | reverse complement strand
TGTAGCTAAATTTTGCTTTATTTATGTCTGTGAAATGTTTTTACTTTAGTCTGCTTTACTTTAGTCAGTCAATTTGTTGTCTAAATGCAGACTTTATATTCAAACTCAGACAATAAGGTCTGATCAGTATGCAGTTGTCCACCAGGGGTTGCTATTTAGCAAAAAATAAAAGTAGTGTACACTAAGAAACTACTGTAGTTGCCTTTCTTATAGCCTTCCCTAGTAGCATGCATTGATTTCAGATTTTGCAAACGTCAAAACAGTTAAATGTGTGTAGTTATTTAATTAATTATTTAATTCTAAAATTTAAGTCTGATCATGATATTCAACTATACTGTCACCCCAACATTTGAAATATATGCCTATTTGCTGCAGTAACCACATACAAACATATTTAGATGCAATACATCCAGTAAGGAATAGAGTTCTGTTTTTATTATCATTATTAACAGAATAACATATAATGTATGATATGATGTCACGTCTTGCATTAGTGCTTGTAGTTCCACTCAAACTTCCTCTGAACGGTTGAAAGGTGCACGTTTGCATGTGTGCGTCTGTGCTGCTGACATCCTGTTTAGGCCCCGTTGTGGTTTGCATGATTCAAAGGCTATGATGACAAAGTGTCAGAGAGCAGAAAACTCAGTTTAGGTGGAGTTGGACTGTTAGTATAAAGTAAAAGTAAGACCAGACTAAAAGATGAGCACTTGCTGGGTGATTTTACACATTTTTGGTGAGTTATTTTACATTTTTTCATCAAATATTGTTTAAGGGTGATCTGGCATATGGAGTGGTATAAGAGCAAGCATTGAGCTTGAACTTAGTTAAGAATATTTATCTTGTCTGAAAGATTAAATCTGTAAAAAACAACAACAACAACAACAACAGCTGTTTATTAATACTGTTGAAAGATAATAATAAAATGTTTTTGTTTTAATTATTGGCTTAGAATTTTCAAAAATCTGAAAATATCTCCCTGTCTATCTATTTGCGACTGTCTTTTCCTATAAACAAACAAGATTTTCTTAAATATCTCAAATGTTTTCTTTAATAGCAAAGAGATTAAATTAACTTTAGGAAAAGTCTCCTGTTTCTTATGAGTTTCTCCTGAGAAATATGTGCCCATGTTTGCAATCTGAAGTACCAAGATAAATGATTTTCTCAATGTGAAGAACATTTTAATAATCTAAAGAACTTTTTTCCACTATAAACAATCTTTTGTGGAATGTAAAGATTCCATGGGTGTTAAAGGTTCTACATGGAACCGTTACTGCTAATAACTTTAGCAAAAAAAGAGTGTGTGTGTATATAGGATAACGCTTTATTTTAATGTCCTTGTTACACGTTACATGTATTTACTATAGTAATAACTATAAATTATGCATAATTACATGCATTAACCCTAAACCAAACCCTAATCCTACTCGAACCCTATAGTAAGTACATGTAGTTAAGTAATATTACTCAATACTTAAATATATAATTCCACTGTAACAGGGACACCTTAAAATAAAGTGTAACTATAGGCCCGTATATACCTTATATGCTCTTATTGGCTCTCTAAATTGAATTAAGAAATTATTCTTTTTTATTTATAATGTTTTGTCCTCTTTATTATATTTTCAGCCGTTCTTCTCTTGTGTGAATATGGGATGTTCTCCACGCCACCACCATTTTCTACAGAGAGGACCACTAATGAAACATCAAACACATCCGACTCTAACACTACTGTGACAACAGCAGAATCAACAACATCTGAAAATGATGATCAAGGGTCAAGTGGTTGGGATGAAATTCCTGAAGATGTCTCAGTTCCAACCACTTCAGTCAATAAACCCGGCCAGGGCACAAACGCCACTGAAGTGATCTCTTCGACCACACGTCCGGAGATCACCAAGCTCAACGTAAATAAGGATCTTAATCAAGGGAATAAAAAAGGTTGGAGGAAACTTTATATTAAAATTTTTTGAAATCTAGCCATGTTAGGTAGTTATTATGGGAAATGGAAGCTGTTGTCTATTTACTGTGGTATTTATTAAACTGAGTGCCTCTTATTGCGTATGATGTTCTATTGTGCATTTGTCTAAACTGATGTTGTAACTGCCGTTGATCCACTTTATGCAGAGTCTGAGCACTAAACCAGCTCACAGACAGTCATGATGGTGGTTTAAAGTGATAAATATATTTTTTATTGACCTTTCGTTCATGTGCCACACATACAGTGACTTTCAAAAATATTCAGCCATTTTAAAAAGATCCGTACATTTCTGACATCATCAGCCAAAGATTTAGAATAAATACAGTTTTGTTTAATGTTTTTGAAAAAAGTCTCTTATGCTCACTGAAGCTGCATTTATTTAATTATAAATACAGTAAAATTTGTGAATGTATGTTAAACTGTAATTTATCAAAGTTGAATTTTCAGCATCATTACTCCAGTCTTCGGTGTTACATGATCCTTCAGAAATCATTCTGATATGATGATTTGCTGCTCAAGAAACATTTCTGATTATTATCAATGTTGAAAACAGTTGTGCTGCTTCATATTTTTGTGGAAACATTTGTTTGAATGATTCTTTGATGAATAGAAAGTTCAAAAGAACAGCATTTATTTGAAATAGAAATATTTTATAACATTATAAATGTTTTTAATGTCACTTTTGGTCAGTTTAATGCATCCTGGCTGGATAAAAGTGTTAATTTCTTTTTGTAAATCTTACTGACCCTAAACTTTTGAATGGTTGTAATGGTTTTCACAAAAATATTCAAATTTTAATATGATTAGAGTGGAGTAACGAGGCTGAAAATTCTGCTTTGATCACAGGAATCAATTACATTTCAATAACCGCATATTTGTATATAACGATAATAATCTCAAAATATTGTTGTTTTGACTGTATTATTAATCAAATAAATGCAGCCTTGGTATTTTTCAAAAACATTACAAAATCTTTTGACCAGTACATATGACTCCTATTCTGTTTTTTTTAAAATTGTGGTAAAATCTGTCAAATTCTATTATTATTATTTTTAAAGTAATTTTATATTTAAAAGCCTCTTTGTAAATATTACACCTTAAGAAACCTTAAGAACAAATGTATAATTATAAATAGTAACTAAACCGTACAACTTTAGTCTCTAACAGTTGAGAAAATGGCAGCGTTGCGAGTGGAAGTTTCAGTGTCACTCTCAGATCTGAGCGGTTAAAGTGTAAGTGGGTGTGAACTTCTGCATGTTTCTGAACGCAGGCTTACCACAACAGCAAAATCTCTCTCTCTCTCTGTCCGTTTTACACTTGCATGCATGTTTAACAGCTTCTCTTAGCCTCACACTAAAGCTTTTTATATTTAAAAGCTTTGATCATAAGTGCATGCTTCAGATAAACTAAGGTATTTGTTTCTCTGCTGGCTGTTTGTTGGTTTGCTGTAACGTGAGCGTTCTTCTGTTTCAGATGATTCAGGATCATACACAGGAGGTGAGCTGGATCCTCTGCACACGACAGCATCTGCTTTATGCGGAAGATGCGAGAAACATCCTTTCTTTCATGTCTTAATCTTTGACACATTTAATCTGTTTTCACATTAAAACAATGTCCCATTATAAACTAAAGACCGCAATCACAGATCTTCATGTTTTTGACAGGTATCATCATTCTGATCATAATCCTCATCCTGATTTTCCTTCTGCTCGGCATTTTGTATTTTCTGAGAAAGAAAGGAAGGGTAAGATTTTCTGTTATTTATATTTTGTGCATTTTGGATCTGTTACAAACCCTAGTGAGTTTTGAGAAAGGTTCAAAATAAACTTTTTGAAATCATATGGGAATCGAGTTAATTTATTGACTTATTATTATTATTATTATTATTTGAATCAATTACATCTATTTGTTGAGTGTTCATTTTGGACCCTGCTCATGCATGACTGATTCGATTCATTCACTTACATGATCAATTTTTTAATTTGGCTTTTTAGTAATAAATAACACATTCTTATATGGACACACAATGTTTAGAATAATTCAGAGGTTTAATGTGTTTGAATGTGTCACCAAGGCTGCATTTCTTTGATCAAATACGCAGTAAAAATTGTGAAATATTATTGCATTTTAAAATAACTGTTTTCTATGTGAATATATTGTAAAATGTAATTTATTCCTGTGATCAAAACTGAATTTTCAGCATCATTACTCCAGTCTTCAGTGTCACATGATCCTTCAGAAATCATTCTAATATGATGATTTGATGCTTTATTCCAAATTACTCCAAACTTTTAACCGTGTATATGTATATATATATATATATATTTATATACAATTTTATAAAATGATATAAAATAAATTAATAAATAAATAAATTAAAATAGAAATGTTAAATAAATTAGAAAATTAAATAAAATCTAACACAATTTTTACATTATTATTTTAATTTTATATAATTTATTTATTTACCTACTTGCTCAAGCAGCTCACTAAGGTTTGCAACAGAGTCGGTGTACGACCAACACTGAACGCTGACAGGAATTTTTCATATTTTTACACACACACACACCTAGTCTGAAATGATTATTCTTTGTCAATAATTCTCTGTTCTCATTGTAGAGTTACTCATTTGATCTGACTCGTGTCGACGCAATTCCCAATGATTATGACACTCCGCTCAGGAGCGACCAACAAGGCGTAAGCTATGAACAAACCAACAAAGGCAAGTGTGAATTAAAAACTAGTAATACACGGAAACATGAAGATTTAGGGGAAATTATTCTTGATTTGAATGTGTGTGCGGTGCATTTTTTGTTCTCTCTGGTCATAAACTCAGAGTCAGCCTGTGAGTTTCTGTTAATCTCTCTGCTCAGATCTGTGTCTGGACTACGAACAGGAAGACAAGTCTGAGGAAAAGACCAGCCCGATAGCCAATGGGTGCACAGGAGAGAAAACTGAACAAACACCTGGCAATGAAAATGGTAACGACTAAATCTGCAAGCAAACAGCGTCTACTTTGACCCTCAAACACTGTTTGGTGCATGTTTGGTTCATGTTGTTCATGACCAATCAGAGCAGAGTAGATTCACTTTAAGACAGAGGCAAATGTCAATTCAGACACACTTATATTTCAAACCCATTTCTTGATGGTGACCTTTTTCCTATGTAGTATTGTCTTCATTGGGAGGGGAGTTAGTGAGTTGTTTGAGTTCACTTTGTTGTGATGACATTCTTCCTGTCTATTATCTTAAAGAACAGGAGAATGTTCCAGAAGAGAACAGTTTCTCTACAGACTCGAGCTTGTCTCCGCCTATGAAGAAAGTTGAGTTTAACCTGGACCTGGATCTGATTGGAGGAGAATCTGACCTGAATGATCTGACCCCAGCTGATGCCGCCGATGAGCCGCAAAATGAAAACAACAATAATGTCTCTAATGCTGGTCAGTAAAACCAAGGAAAGTCCATTTTTATATGTACAGTAGTGGCCGAAAGTGATGTCTGGTCAAGGAAAATTGACATATTCAACCTTTTTTTCAAACATTATTTAAAATTTGTTAAAGCATATTGCGTAGTTGTGCTTGGAGTCAATGAAATATTAATAACTTAATGTTAATGTTGTAGTCGGTGCATGCTTTTTCCTGTGAGCTTTTTGTTTTTCTATGCATTATTTTTTTGGAGCGTAAAATATTTTCCTCATATTTTAATGGTTTAATCAAACAAATATCCCCTCCTGACATCACTTTTGACCACAGCTGTAGTATATTTAGTGTATGTCACTGATCACCGTGGCTGTGGATTGATTTTGGCCTGTTATATGTTGAAAAAAGTAAGTCTCTGCATGTGTAATATTGTAAGTTTATGTGTGTTTTATGTACAACAGGGCGAGGATCAGCAGAAGAGATCTTCACTGAAATCAACCTAGACGAGCCGAAGCAACACGCATAGTGCGTGTCTCTAATGCGACAGTCAAGATTTTGGGTCCTTGGTACCCGGACTCAAACTATATCTGCTCAAAATGTGGACTTGACACTGGCAAATGTGTGCAAAATGTGTGACTTCAAGTTTTGTTTCATCTGCTGTTAATGAAGATTTTATACTGTATATAAAAAGACTATTGGTTGAAATGAATGTAAAAAAAAAAATTTGTGCTGTATACAAATGCTGTATAAAATAATTTGTGGCTATAATAAACATTCACTGTATTAATGTAATACATGTGTGTGCTTGACAGATGCCAAGCCAATATTACAGTTTTTTACAATCACTAGGACACATTTCTCAATACTTTTTCATAACTCTAATCACTAACCAACTTACAGCTTTGCACAGCTGTTATTATTACATTCAAAATGCACTATAACTACCAAAACACTTCATTCAGGTCCCAAATCAAGCCATTGTTTCATAACACTAAGGTTTCACTCAACAAACACACTTTGTCACGACCTAAAAAACACAAACAGGAGGTAGCATTGTAGTCACTGAATGCATTTTGTGCCAAAGTAATGATACCGCTCCAGCAGAGATTTAAAGAGTACCTGAAAACCATACTTGAGTAAAGGTACAGATACCTTACAGCAAAAATGACTCTATTACAAGTTGCAAGTAATCAATTCCAATACGACTTGAGTGAAAGTCTTAAAGTATCTGATTTTAACAGTACTTAAGTATTTTACTCATACTGAATATAGGTTCAAAGATGCACTAGTCCTCAACACCTGAGGGACATGCCAGTAAAAATAAGAAACAATTGATTTGTAAGATGAGAAATCATGTTTATTTTCTAAAATCAAAATAAAACTGAACACCTCAATATTGCAATAAATCAAGGTCAACATGACAGCCTCTTAAACGTCTACAAACTCATGTCTCTCAACTCTTAGTTAAGCTCAAGTGCACAAAAAGGCCATAAGAAAACCAATATCCTAAGGTTTCGTCAGTATAGCGAGCAAATATAATAATATAAAGCAAAATGAAATAGTCATTGACTAGTTGCGCTGGATGTGCTGGTTTCAGCCTCATCACTGTCTGCAGTCATGACCTGCGATTCAGCAACTACCTGTTAATGCACTCACATAAAGTAGCCTTGCTGACAAGTATGGATGAGTAAAGGCAGAACGCACAAGATATAGTACATTCAATGCCCTTAGATGGTGATACCACTTCTTTATAGCAGAAACAAACTGCTGCAGAAAAAGTTAGGTGCCATGCAAAATGTAATGTGTAACTGCATTACTCATCACAAATGAATTGGAGTAAAAAGTACAGAGAGTAAAAGTTGCTAATATCTTTGATACTCAGTACAACTACAAAGTAGCCAAAAAGATACTTAAGTACAGTAACTAATTACATTTACTCAAGTACTTTACACCTCTGCGCTCCAGACACGTCGGCGCATACGCCATCTTGCAGCGGTCAGGGTATCGTCACTCACAGTAAGAATCAATGATGGCACAACATCGCACAGCTTCTGATTTAAATTCCTGAAGAAATGGAATAACCTTTCACATGTGAGAATGTTTGGTTTGTGTTTTTATGTGTATTAACTTAATATTACATGTTTTTACTACGGTACTTTCCTGTAGCTCAGTGGTTAGAGCGTGGCACTAGCAATGCCAAGGTCATGGGTTCGATCCCAGGGATTGCACATACTCAGATACAAATGTATAGTATAATGCAATGTAAGTCGCTTTGGATAAAAGCGTCTGCCAAATGCATAAATGTAAATGTACTTTTAATGTTTTTACTTCTTCTATAGTAACTTTTAATGTCTTGTCAGTTTATCTAAATCATCTGCTGAAATCTATTGCATATATTCATACATGTGTATAACTACGGTTGAAGACGCTGTCAACTTGCTCCCGAATGTTCACGGACCGCTCCAATATGGTGGATGGCTTACGTATAGCAGCTGCTAATGAGTCATCTATGTATGGTAAATTATGGTAAATTAAGCGCGATCTGCCAAAATCATCCAAATAAAATTCCCTCGCCCACTTGATGAAGTTGAACGAACTTCAAAATGCCGGCAGGGAAGTGCTTAGGTAACTTCGCAAGTGTATGTCTAAAAGTGGAGATAAACGTAGTCTATGAATGGGAGAAAATGCAGCGTGCAATAGGCTATGGCGGAATAAGTCCCGCCTTCTAAATGAAAGAGCCAATTACCAATTGGTAAAGTTATCGCATCACTGCAGCTGCCGTTAGAAGCTCCGGTTGCTATAAAAACAGTCACGCTGTGTTCGAAATTGAATACTATATGGTATGCAAAAAACAGTATTATGTCTGAATACATAGTATTTGAAAAACAGTAGGCAAGAAGTCCCTAGTTGACCTAATACTTCCACTGAGACTCGGAAGTGTGCATTCGATGGACACTTTACCATTCCATGAGGCCACAGGAGAGGATTTATGAATGGAGGTGAAGCAACTGATGCTGGTAGGTCACATGACAGATGTAAAACATCAGAATGTCAATCATACCCATATTTATACTATATAGAGCATACTTTTTTAAAGGCCATGAAGTAAATTCAAATGTAGTACTCAGACAGTATGCGATTTCGGACGCAGCATCAGTAGTGCTCCAGCCTGAAAAATGCTGTGTTTTGTCATGATTTTAGCATTTAGGGTGCGTTCACACTTGTAGTTCGGTTCGGTTGGTTCATTTGGTCCGGACCAAAGAAGAAAAACAAACATTTAGTCCTGGTCCGATTAGCGTTCAGATTGGCAATTTTATCACCGAACCAAAAGATACCGAACCTTAAGGCATAGGGATACATTCACAACCTGATTGGTCGGATTTTATGACGTGTTGCCTATTTTGAGACGGAACTTACCGAACATCCAAAACGATGCTGTGTGCTGAGATAAATGCACTCGCTGTGTGTGCGTAGCCTGCATGTGATGGTATTTTGGCCAGCTGGGAACTCGTGAAGAGCTTATAAAATGTATAAAGTAGTCAAAACAGCGGCGGGAATCCATCCGTCACACACACAAACAATCTGCTGCGTGGAGACGCACGTCTGATGCCTGTGATGGGCAAACTCACGACTATGACAGGAAAAACCGACATGCGTGAGGATTCTGTCCTTTTTGGGGTCTCGTCTTCCTGTTTTNCTTCCTGTTTTTGGTTCGTTTACATGTCTTTGGTCCGTGTTGCGTTCATATATCATTCGAACCGCACCAGAGTTCGTTTGGAAGCGGACCGAGACCCATCTTTTCAGCGGTCTCGGTCCGCTTGTTTGGCAGCTTAAACTCTTCTGGGAAGGAGTGTGTTTATGGGAATTTTTGACCATTCTTCTGAATAGTATATCTTTACTGGCAGAGTTGCATTCAGTTGTTGCTGTATATACAGGTCCTTCTCAAAAAATTAGCATATTGTGATAAAAGTTCATTATTTTCCATAATGNAACTCTTCTGGGAAGGCTTTCCACAAGGTTTAGGAGTGTGTTTATGGGAATTTTTGACCATTCTTCTAGAAGCGCATTTGTGAGGTCAGGCAGTGATGTTGGCGAGAAGGCCTGGCTCACAGTCTCCGCTCTAATTCATCCCAAAGGTGTTCTGTCGGGTTGAGGTCAGGACAACCCGACAGAACAGTTCCTGTCAGTTCATCCACCAAACTCGCTCATCCATGTCTTTATGGACCTTGCTTTGTGCACTGGTGCGCAGTCATGTTGGAACAGGAAGGGATCATCCCCAAACTGTTCCCACAAAGTTGGGAGCATGAAATGCTTGGTATGCTCAAACATTAAGAGTTCCTTTCACTGGAACTAAGGGGTCAAGTCCAACCCCTGAAAAACAACCCCACACCATAATCCCCCTCCACCAAACTTTACACTTGGCACAATGCAGTCAGGCAAGTACCGTTCTCCTGGCAACTGCCAAACCCAGACTCGTCCATCAGATTGCCAGACAGAGAAGCGTGATTGGTCACTCCAGAGAACACGTCTCCACTGCTCTAGAGTCCAGTGGCGGCGTGCTTTACACCACTGCATCCGACGCTTTGCATTGCACTTGGTGATGTAAGGCTTGGATGCAGCTGCTCGGCCATGGAAACCCATTCCATGAAGCTCTCTATGCACTGATCTTGAGCTCATCTGAAGACCACATGAAGTTTGGAGATCTGTAGCTATTGACTCTGCAGAAAGTTGCCGACTTCTGCGCACTGTGTGCCTCAGCATGCGCTGTGATTTTACGTGGCCTACCACTTCGTGACCGAGTTGCTGTTGTTCTCAATTGCTTCCACTTTGTTATGACACCACTAACAGTTGACCGTGTAATATTTAGTAGTGAGGAAATTTCATGTATGGATTTATTGCACAGGTGGCAACCTATCACGGTCCCACGCTTGAATTCACTGAGCTCCTGAGAGCGACGCATTCTTTCACAAATGTTTGTAGAAGCGTCTGCATGCCTAGTGCTTGATTTTATACACCTGTGGCCATGGAAGTGATTGAACACCTGAATTCAGTGATTTGGAGGAGTGTCCCAATACTTTTAGCAATATAGTATATCTTTACTGGCAGAGTAGCATTCAGTTGTTGCTGTTGATATATATACTGTGCTTCTGTTTGTCTCCTGAGGATCCACCTTCCACTATCAACAAAGGCCCAGACGTAATAGAGTGGTGGAACTATGACATCACTCTGTAGGCCAATCGGCTGTCAGCAGTCCGCCATTTTGTTACTGCCACGTGACCTACTGGTTCCCTTGACAAAAACCCAATAGGATTTTCCCATAGGCTTTTGGATGATCGCAAAGAATATTTTCAATGATCAACAAACGTTTATGATACTTGCATGTTTTTTCCATCAAGATAATTTTCACAACTTTTATGAATTTTGAAGCCTAAATGTAGTCGGCAGACATAAAAAGTTAAAGGTAGGCTATAAACGAACTATACCAAGGTCCTTTGAGTTCAACATCATCACCACTAAGCTTCCGACAACTCTTTCAGACTTTATCTAAATACATTTCCCCTGAACGTTTGAGTTAGAATAGTTTGAGTATAACAAGGTTGTAAAAGCGGACTGAGTTTACCTGTTCGTCGTGATGATGCTTTATGTAACCAACAACATCAAGTAAGCAACCGTCATTTTCAATACATGTAACAGCTTAAAAAATCACAAGTGGGGTAATACTGATGTGTTTTACATCATAGAATAAAACATGTATAAACCACAGACTTTATTTCAGCCATTTAACCGAAAACCCATTATAAAAAACATATTGACTTTGCGATGATGGAACCGGAAGTGCTAAAATGCTAACTCGGGTTTTGGCCTACAAAAATGCATCATAGTTCCACCACTCCATACTCAATCAATCGTGCTGTTAATTATAAGGTTGTTGTGTGCCAACACCTCGTCACTGACTCAAAGGTTTGATACTCCAAAGAAATTCTCTTGTTCAGTTCAGAAAGGTGAACCGAAATACACACATTTTGGATCCCCAAATGCTGGAAAAGATTGGGTTAGGTTGCATCTACGGTGTGACACCCAAACTAACACCATCATCCCTCCAATCGCATTGCAAATAGTGACATTAAACTCACAGACGGCTGTGATCCTCCACCCTACTGGTGGATAAAAGAAGCAGCTACAGTAACCCAATTACCTCTCAAACACTTGGTATTGCATTCAATAAAGAAGCTTGGAAATGTCTTGTTACATCTTTAGAATTTGGGGCTTCCCAAAGTATGGTGCTGCTAAATTACATCCCAAACTCACATCAAGTTATATAGGTGCTTGTCTAATAAACCTGGCATTGTATATTATGAATATTGTCAGCTCTGCTTTTGTTAAGTTGCTTTAGATAAAAGCGTCTGCTAAATGCACAAATGTAAATGTAAGTAAAGGTTGTCTAATATCAACCTTCTTGATTCGCTGTGGAAAATCAACCAACCACTACCGAATGTGCTAAAATGGTACATTTTAATGCGGCTTGTGGTCCTGTGCCCTAGTTAGTAATCCTGCCTTGACCACTGGATTTAATTTTAATAGTTTTCTTACACTCACCAGAATGTCGTTTATTCATGTGCATCAGAAATAATTGTTCTTTCTGTATGAAAATGTCACTACAATCTGTTGTGGATTCCCTGGAGGAGGTGATCTTTCAAAACCCACTCCTGAAATGAGTGACATTATAAAGGAAATCTAAAGATAGCTGAGGGATTCCCCTGTCTGAAGGGACCTGCCGAACAACACACTACAACACCACATTTTACTCTCAAACTAACTAAAGTTCATTGATTTTGAATGTTTCTGAAACAAACAGGCAACATTGTGTCTCCTTCAATAACTTCACAGTGTGGTCTGCATGTGTAAAAGAGTGAGACGGCGCTCTCTGCTGGTGACAATGAACTGTGATAGATAGATAGATAGATAGATAGATAGATAGATAGATAGATAGATAGATAGATAGATAGATAGATAGATAGATAGATAGATAGATTTTTTGTTACTTATATGCAATAATTATGATCAATCTTTTTCCCATTAAAAATTAGATTTGAAACTAAGATGTGAAAACATAATAATAATAAAATTATTTTTTATTTAAAGCAGTATTTCACATTAAAACAGAGATAAGGCCTTTAAAATCCTCTTTTTGAAGGCAGATTAGTGCCATCTGGTGGGAGTAAAAAGAGAAAACCATCTGTAATGCCATGTAACCACTATTCTTATATAGCTCTCTATAAAAAGGCTTGTAAACTCTATAGTTGTTTTTAGACACAAAAACTTACTTTTATTAAGTTGTGGTTTTGGATATATATTTAAACATTCTCAAAAACAACTTTTTGTCAAGGTTTAGATATTTTTTGTTTGAAATGTTGATTGGAAGTGTCAGTTTTTCCATTAATTTTACTAGTCAAACCTGAAAAAAATTCTCTCATTTTTCATATTTCCCATTCATTTCCTATGGCGGTCCGCAAGCAATACAAGTGTGACTATTTTTTTTACAACCATTTAGCTTTTTTTAATTAAGTCATCTTTTTTTTTTTCACACAAAAGTCACCAAATTTCATATCATTCCGATAAAGTAGCAGTTTTTAAAAATTAAAAAAAAACAAAAAACATTTCTAGTCTAAAACAGCTTTCCTGTAGCTCAGTGGTTAGAGCATGGCACTAGCAATGCCAAGGTCATGGGTTCGATCCCAGGGATTGCACATACTCTGATACAAATGTATAGTATAATGCAATGTAAGTCGCTTTGGATAAAAGCGTCTGCCAAATGCATAAATGTAAATGTAAAATAACCATACAACACCAGAGGGGTGACGTCATTTGGCTCTCAGTTGCATATTTCACCACCAAAATTTGAAGAGAAAATGAGAAATTTTATTTTGCACAAAGAAATCCGTCCCATTAGGCTACTGTACTCATTATAATAATGCTATATCGTAATATAATATGGAACTGGAAACTATCATTTCGATGTTTTCTTGCTGATTTATCTCACTCCCTAACTGTTGCTTCGCTTCAGCACAAATCTCGAATTTCCCGACGCTCCCTTAGCGTGTCGAGCATGCGCAGATCCTCGCTCCGCCGCTAGTGGTCGCTGTTTCTCGTGAGTTCGCGCTCAGCTTTTGTCACAGCAGCTGAAGGCCGAAAACATACGACACCATGGCTCCGTCGCGCCGCTTCTGCTCGCGTTTTCACCCAACCAACGCGCCTCTCGCACATGCAACAGGCTCTAGTGTTTATTAATCCAAATATTCGTTCTTTTAAATCGAGTGTTTTATACAGGTCACACATGAGTGTCGGTTATTGCGCCGCGTAAGACGCACAAAGAGGGAGATTATGGAGTAAACGCGACTCGCGGCCGCTAGACTCTTCATAACAATAACAATAATACTGCTATGGCAGTCTCTGTGATCCAGGCGTGTCGTAGTCTGGCGCTGTCCACCTGGCTTCTGTCCTTCTGCTTCGTCCATCTGCTGTGTTTGGACTTCACGGTGGCGGAGAAGGAGGAATGGTACACGGCGTTCGTCAACATCACATACGTGGATCCGGACACGGCCGAGGTCCGGACTGAGAAGACGGAGTGCGGGCGTTACGGGGAGCACTCGCTCAAGCGCGAGGCCAGGGGCGTGTTGGCGATGCCCGCCGCGCCACAGGACAGACTGGCGTGCGACCCCAACACTAGATTCACACCGCGCACGCACAGCGCGTGGATCGCGCTTATCAGCAGGGGAAACTGCACGTTCAAAGATAAAATCAAACACGCCGTGGGACACAACGCGTCAGCTGTGGTCATATTCAACGTGGGAGCCTCAAACTCTAATGAGACCATCACCATGCCACATTCAGGTAACATGCACGTGCGCTCGATGCCTGCATGTCTGGTTATGAGTGATGGATAATGCTTATGTGTGATGCTAGGTGCATAATTGCATCTAGTTATGAGTGCTAGTGAATTCATGAATGCATATGTATTTATGTGTGATATTAAGTGCATAGGCCTATGCGTTTTTAATGAATGCATATGTAGTTACGTGTGATATTAAGTGCATTTGTGTTTGTATGATGGTGAATGCATGTCTCGTTATGTGTGTTTATGAAAGCATATTATGTTATGCATCATGTCATGCATATTTGATTGTTTTTTAGTAAATATGTGATGATGAATGCATGTCTTCCTAAATGTGATGGCTAATGCATGATGTATGCGTAACTGCATAAATAGTTATGTGTGCATGTGATTGCATTTATAGTTATGTGTGATATTAAGTGCGTATGTGATGGTGAATGCATGTCTGGTTATGTGTGTTTGTGAATGCACATTAGGTCATGATTAATGCACGTCATGCATATTTGATTGTGTTTTGGTGATATGCATAAATGCATGCCTTCCTAAATGTGATTGTGTTTTGAAAATGATAAATGCATATCTAGTTATGAGTGCTAGTGAATGCAAATGTATTTATGTGTGATATTAAGTGCATAGGCCATGCGTTTTTTAATGAATGCATATGTTTTGATGATTGCATATGTAGTTAAGTGTGTTTGTATGATGGTGAATGCATGTCTGGTTATGTGTGTTTGTGAATGCATATTAGGTTATGCATCATGGTGAATGCATGCCACGCATATTTGATTGTCTTTTAGTAAATATGTGATGAATGCATGTCTTCCTAAATGTGATGGCTCATGCATGTGTGTTTATGTGTGATGATGAATGCGTAATTGCATAAATAGTTATGTGTGCATGTGAATGCATTTATAGTTATGTGTGATATTAAGTGCGTATGTGATGGTGATTGCATGTCTGGTTATGTGTGTTTGTAATTGCACATTAGGTTATGCATCATGATTAATGCACGTCATGCATATTTGATTGTGTTTTGATGATATGCATAAATGCATGCCTTCCTAAATGTGATTGTGAATGCATATGTGTTTTGAAAATGATAAATGCATATCTAGTTATAAGTGCTAAATGGTTATGTGTGTGATGTTGAATGCATATGTGGTTATGATGCTGGTCAGTCATGCACACTAGGCAGGATTTTATGTTCAGTGTATGAGATCCAGCTGTTCAGAAATGTCTGTAAGCAAAGGCAGCTTAAGTTGGGATTATTCACCTGTTGCTTTACTTCAAGCTGTGTTTTTGTCTCTTAAAACACATTCACATCATGTTACTGCACAAGTCCTGAGTAATATATAAGTATGCCATTATTAAAATAGTCTGTTTTAGTAACATGGGTTTTGTAATGTGGTGTTTTTGTGTGAACTCTGTACGAGAAAGTTCACACAGGAAAGCGTCTGAACGTGTGATTTCACTGTTTCTGACCAGAGTTTGCAGGCGTCCAGCAGTGTTTGCATGTTCTCCCACATCTGGAAGTTATGAGCGAAGCTTTAGACATGACGTTGCGTTCAGGCTCGACTAGAACAGTCACATCAGCGTTCTGTTCATTCCTCGTCTCAGAGGAAACGTGTGAGCGATATCTTATCTGTCCCTGTGAAGTGATGCAGAAATGTTTGAGTTCCTCTCTTTGTTCTGTATCAGTATATCAGCGTTTCTCTTTCTTGTTCTTTTACATGTTCGCTTCTTTGAAGTTTGCGTTTCGTTTGAGTTGAGGAGGTTTGTTTGGATTCCACTGTGCTTTTAAATCAGGGTTATTATCGTTAACAAAGCCTAAAACTGTTAATAACATTTTGTTAATTGAAGTAAAGCTGAAATAAAATATAAATATTGCATATGCAAAACTAAATTGAAGCACTAAAATTACTTACTGGAAATAAATAAGCACTAAATGCATATCTAGTGAGTGATAATAAATGAATATATGGTTATGTGTGGTGAATTCATGCCTGGTTATATATTATTATGCATGTCATGGCTAATGCACATCAATTGTTTTGGTGCATGTGTAAAAAAAAAAAAAAGCATAATTGCATATCTAGTTATGTGTGCTTCTGGTGAATGCATATGTGATTTGTTAAATGCATAGATATAAGTGATGATAAGTGCATATGTATTATGATAGTAAATGCACGTGTTTTTATGTGACGGTATGGTTATGCAAATGCATATTAGGTTAGGTTATTATATGCATGGTGAATGCATTTATTGTGCTATGACTGATGCATGATTATAAATGCATGTGAATGAAAATGTGTTTTGATAAATCTAGATATGAGGGATGCTGAATGCATATAACGTACCTTATGTTTGGTAATAAAACCGAACTAGGCTTGCTGCGGTAGTCTGTGTTTCATCATGTCACTTCTTAAAGAGTCTGAAAACGGTTCATTTGAGGATTCTGTCTCTCTAAACCCCGCCTTTCTGAGAGCTTCCTCTGCTCTGATTGGTCGATCCAAACTCTTCCAGTCTCAGCTACAACTACAGTGTTTGAACATTGCAAATTTGTAACATTGTTGCATAGGTTTGTAACAGGAAGTGAGAGTGGAATTACTGACGTCTCATTTCAGCAGTTCAGAGTCGATCCTTTCTTTTAGGAAACAATAACTTTATTTGTCATGCATTTTGATCTGTAAAACTTTGCAGAGCTTTTACCTTCACAAACAGCTTTATTACACACTGTGTGAAAGGAAATATCTGAGAAAGCTGCTCTTAATTGATGTAGTTCCGGTTTTGTTAACTGTTGATCTGTGTTTCAGGCATGAGTGATGTGGTCGCCATCATGATCCCCGAGCCGAAGGGTCGTGAGCTGGTTCTTCTGCTGGAGAGGAACATCACGTTGCACATGCACATCACCATAGGAACACGCAACCTCCAGAAATACGTCAGCCGCACCTCCGTGGTCTTCGTCTCCATCTCCTTCATCATCCTCATGATCATCTCGCTGGCCTGGCTCGTCTTTTACTACATCCAGCGGTTCAGATACGCCAACGCCAGGGACCGCAACCAGGTGCAAACCCAATAAACTGTTTTGATTAAAGTGCAGCTGAAGTGTCCAAATACTTTTTGCAGCCATCGTATATCTTGGTTAGACCACATGGTCATTTTGAGCAAAAATGTGTAAGAGCTTAAATAAAGAAGAATTTAAATAAAACCAAAACTGCAGTATGGCTTTAGTGCAATTAATACAGCCAAAAATATTAGTATTGTAATTTTTACAGTTGTAATGTAAAATAAAATTATTATATTTTTCTTAAATATTCTTTTAAAAATTACAGTAAAATGTTACATTAATAATTTTCCTAATTTTGTTTTATTAGTAGTTTTTATATTTTATTTAGTATTATTAATAATAATAATAAATTACAGTTGTAATGTAAAATAAAATTATTACTTAATAGTAAATATATAATAAAATTACAGTTTCTTGTTTTCTCATTTATTTTACAGTGAAATATTACATGTTAAAATTTCTAACTTAGTTTTATATTTTTATTTAGTAGTACTAAC